>OX030952.1:80651126-80821126 GCA_943735915.1 Pherbina coryleti | reverse complement strand
TGTTTTTTAATGCATATTTTAAGTGCTTATTTTCTTAATTTTAGGTGCATATATATGCGCATATATTGTATGGTTTTAGTGCATGAGATTCCGGTCCCTACTAATGAGGTTTAGCTGGATCATGTTTCGTTTAAAAGCATTCCAATATGTGTTTTTTTTCTGTTTCAGTTTATTGAGTTTTTCATTCCACCATGGGACTGTACGGACAGACTGATTTGGTGATATTGATGTATGATTTTGATTATGATTGCCGTTTCTTTGTTTATATTTGAGGAGTTGGTATAGTGTTCAGTGAAATTAGTCCAGTTGGCAAGGTTAATTTTGAATTTGGGTCTGATTTTTTGACTTTTTCCGGTTTGACTATGAAATAAGGAGATTATGATAGGGAAATGATCACTTCCTGAAAGGTCGTCTACTATGGTCCAATTTGAACATATCGCTATATTGGCTGAGGAAAAAGTTACATCTATATGGGAAAAAGTATTGTGGGATCTAAAGTGTGTTGGGGAACCATCATTTAAAATTACATTGTTGGTTTGGTTTATGAAATCGTTAAGTATTCTGCCCGCCCAGTTGTTCTCAGGGGAGCCCCAATTGTTATGCCAACAATTGAAGTCACCCGTGATTAGTACAGCATTGCTTGTGAAATTTAGGACGTTGTTTGGGTTACTGGTGGTAAATTTGGTTTGTGGGGGTATGTATGTGGAGACTATTGCGAATTTTATTTTTGATTGAATCTCGAAAGCTATTGCGTCAAAGTCATTCTGGAGTTGGATTTGTTGATGCTGTAAGGAGTTGTGAATTAGGAGTGCCACCCCACCGTATATGGTAGGTGATGTGTTTGTGGAGTGAAGGGAGAAATTAATTGGTATTGGGATATTTGAGATGGTGTGGAGATGGGATTCTTAGAGCGATATGATTTTTGGGTTGTAATTTTTAACTAGTATCAAAAGCTCATTGTAGTTGTTTGTGTAGCCTTTAATATTCCATTGGAGTATTATTAGTTTCATTTATAATAATAATATAGGAAAAAAAGAGTAAATCAATTCGATAGCTATAGTACGTGCAATAATAATTGATTAGTGAAATTAGTTAAATAAATGAATTTGGGTTGTGTGATTTTATCGGGTTGTGTGATTTTATCGGGTTGTGTGATTTACGGGTCCAGAGTCCATAGACATTGATTCTGATGAGTCCAGTGCTTCTTGGTGGTTGATTGCTGTGCTTTTGTCTGTTGGAGCTTTTTTAGTTGAATTATTGCTAGTTAGTTTTATCATAAGTTTGTGTTTAACTCTATTGGAAGTTTTTATTGGAAGTATTTTAATATTTGTGTCTGTTATTTTTTGCGACGTCAATTTAGTATGTTGTGTGAGATTTCTTGATATTGGTTCAGTATCGGTGATTAAGTCGGAGTAGTTGACAGATGCTCGCGATGTTGTTGGTAATGTTAAGGTGGTTTCTGTTTGTGTTGCTAACGGTAGTGTTGATTGAGAGGTAAAATTCTTGTTTGTTGTAGTTGAGTTGTAAGAGCGTGCGGCTGCTGCGTAAGTTTGACTGCTGTGATGGTGGCGCTCTTGATATGTTGTTATTGCTTTTCTTCTATCTACTTTGTCAAGAGTTATTATAGCTTGAATCTCCTTCTCTTTCAAGAAGATAGGACAAGCTTTGTCGTAGGCATTATGGTTTAAATCGGCAGCGTTGCACTCTTTGCAGTTTATACATGTTTTAGAGAAATTACACATTTCGTCTAGGTCTGGGTTGGTGTGGAAGTTGCTGGAGCAGTTAGGGCATATTTTTTGGTTGTTGCAGTAGTTTGTTATGTGTCCATAACGGAGGCATTTCTTGCACTTGAGCGGCAGGGGAATAAAAGGGCGAATTTTCGTTTTTTCGTAACCGATCGCTATCTCAGTTGGGAGAGAAGGAGAGGCGAATGTAAGTATGACAAGACCGGTTTCTTTGAGGCCGTTTTCTGTTTTTTTAAGAATTTTTTTCACCTCGGTGACGTTTTGATTTTTAAATTCAGCGAGTATGTCTTCCTCGGGCATTTCTCTTAGGTCGTTCGAATATATGACTCCTTTTGAGTAATTTAGTGTAGTATGTTCTGTTATGTCTATTTTTATTTGTGGAGAGAAGGCGGATAGTGTTATTAATTTATGTGCTTGAACACAGTTTTTTGTTTTTACTAGAATGTTGCCATTCCTGATTTTTTTACAAGTGTCAACTTCACTACCGCACGTGTTGTCTATGACTTTCTTTATTAAAAATGGTGATACATTCGCTAAAGTTTCGGAACTATTTTGCCTTGAAATAATTAAATATTTTGGACCAGGATGGTCGTTTTTTAAGATTTTGGTTTTGTTGAATTCTATTTGAGGTTGCGTAGCATGTTTAAGCCGGGGTGGAAGGTCCGGCGGGTCGTTCATGGTTTAATTGATTTAAGGGGCAAGGCCTTTTTTGTTTAAACACTATTTAACACTGTCTTAAATAAAGTTTAAGTGATACGTTTTAACTTTCTAAAACAAAGGAGTATTATATGTTGTAATTTGGTGGTGATTTTAAGATAATACTAAGCACACTGTGGTTGGTTGGAAAAAAAACGGTCTGCGCGTCACGAGTGGTTGTCGGAGACTGAATTTTCTTATTAAAAAATTAAGAAAAGTCGAGTTCGACGGGAACCACTCTAGTTTGATTTAATATATATTAATTTTTTTTCGCAAAATTTGTCTGTGTTCAGAATGCAACTTGTCTCACTAAAGTCTCACACAGTAAAACAACGATCAATTCTTCCTGGGAATTACGACGAGATATATAACAGTTATGGCCTCTACCAATTCAAATAGAACATTTCATTTTCTCAGTAAAATACAGTTATGCTATGAGTGCCCTGAGCCACTTATAAGGCCTAGAGGGTTAACATCAAAAACATTCCCTTGGCTACGGGCCTCTGCTCTTAAGTTGTCCACTAGGTTTCGTATAAAGTTTATTTTTACTGTCGCTTAACTTGGTACATTTTTGAGAAAAATTTATTTCGTTTTGCATCTCCTGGTTTGCTTGTGGAAACAAATTCCTTTTGTTTTTAGTAAGATTATCAACTCATTTGTTTACTTGTTTTAATTTCAAGCGTGGGATTTGTTTACTTTAGTCCTACGCTCAATCACAATGAATGAATATTCATTCATTCAAACAATAATATTTACAACTCAAGAGAATTTTTATATAAACTAAACTTGAAGTTGACACTTCTGAGATATTCTGAGAAACGTCGAATGGTCGAACTTCATGCGAAACTTAAACCAAAACCTTTTTTTATATTTTCCATATTGAACCATCAATAACAATGTAATAACAAAAACAATAACAATATTGAATTGAAGAATGTTTGTAATGTTATAAATTATTACACTCAAAGTGAATATTGCTTAATTGCTGATGTTTATCAAAGTGCTATTTAAGCTCATCTAGATTTTGTAGTTGTTATTATTTTTAAATAATTTTTGTAAATAATAGAAAATTATTAGAAATTTACTTAGAAAACTGGCCTGATAATGGATTCGACACGCTATACACCTGACTCATATGTAGTATTGCTGACTAGCTCATAGTTTTGCTGATAATGATACAAAAAACTCAACTTATATAAAAATGCAATCTATGGTAGTTTTCATGACCTTGAACTTAATTTTCTCATTTGTATTCAGGTGCGATAAGAAAAAAATAAATGTCAACAATGGCCTTCAAGAAACTCCGATGCAACAGATGTGAATCATTTTTGTCAAACCTATTGAAATTTAATTAAAGAACTGTATAGTACAGTGCATACAAAACTGTTCTGTGCACTTTTCACATTTGTGAGCTTAACCATCGATATATAGCGGGTGATTCAATCAGAGGAACTTATTCAACAGCGATATGAGAACAGATCAGTATTTTCAAACCTAAAAGATTATGTTCAGTATTGTCTGACTTTTCATCATAGAAATAACAATAGAGTTCAGCTCCTACGGCTTTTTCGAACATTCTCAACATTAACCCAGTTCAAGCCACAACCCAAAAAATGTTTTGAAATTTTCAACGATATATGCACGTGACTCAAAAGACGTTAATATGAGTCAGTTCAAATCAACTGGTCCAACTTGTTGCTCGATCGTTTTTAAAATGGTATAAGATGGTGACATCAGGCTCTATCAGAGCGGGGAAAGAGGGGACTCGAGCCCGGGCCCCGCATCGGTTTAGATGAAAAAAATTTCTACAGGGCTAATAAATGTACCATTTAATATGAGCAGTAGGAAACCTTCAAAGCCAGAGAGTAAATAAAGGGTGGTTAAATTTTAAGGGCCGATGTTGATTTTGAATAAAACACAAATTATTTAAGAAATTATCGTCATTTCTTTTTATTATGATAATATTGGTATGGTTCAATTACACAGGTCTGCAAAAAAAAGATTTTTTCAGCTGCATGATATATTTTTGCTGAATTATATGTTTTAAGGTACGCTGATTTCAAAAATACCTTCCATTACTCTCCATCACGTATAGTTTTTTTGCAAAATAAAGTCATGAGAAAAATCAACTATTTATTACAACAAACGTGGCGTCCATGGCGTTGTTGGTTAAAATGCGTGGCCGCTATGTCAAAGAACTTTGGAAACCCAGGTTCGAACCCCAGCAGCGACAGAAAATTATTTGAATTAAAATAATTTTTCTGTACGGCCGCCACCTCTCTGCAGAGAATGGCAAACCTCAGAGAGTTATCAAAATGCCATGTAAAGCGTCTTGAGAACGAGAACTTTCCGTTCATCGCCGTTCGGAGTCGGCGTTAAGCATGTAGGTCCGATTCTCGGTCAATTGTGTACAAACTTAATATTACGCACAACACAATTGATCATAAGAAGCTAGGTCAAAGTTTCAAGGGCTGAAATGGCCAGTTATTTATTTTTTTTTTTTTTTTTATTACAACAAACACACAGCATAATTTTTATCGAAACCTATCAACCATTATTTTTCTTATTTAAATTTATACACAACACATGTTCATGTGAAACCTTTTCTTCTTTTCTTTGATGCTTCTCCGAACTCGTTTTTGGTTTCCTTCTTTGGTTTCTCGCTTAAGCATCCAACAGGTGTCCGCTAAGATATTGACATCCCATCTTACTTGGTAACGTCTCTCGATATCACGTACATCCTGGTGAAATCTTTCGCCCTGTTTTTCACTGTAGACACCGAAGTTTTCAGGAAAATATTCAATATGGGAGTGTAAGAAGTGAACTTTTAAGCTCATCTTGCACTCTTAAGCTTTATACGCTGTCAAAAACTTCTGCACTACATTTTTGAAAGAATCCCATGCTTCTTTTTCGATTTCTCCCATTGATTCAGGAAAGAGGGGATCAGACAAAAGTTTTATTATGTCGGGGCCAGTAAAAACTCCTTCTTTTAATTTTGCTTCAGACAATCTTGGGAACTTGCAACATATATATGTATTTAAAACAATCCCCATCTTTTTGCAATGATTTTATAAACTGCTTAATTAACCCCAATTGCATATGAAAAGGTGGCAGTAAAACCTTTTCTGGTGGAACCAAAGTGTTATTGATACCGTTTTTCTCGCCAGGAGTTAAACCGTGTTGTGGTAGCCAGTCAGTTGTTGTCCAGTGTAGCTCTCTGGCTCTACTATGCCACAAACATAGAAAACAAGGGAATTTTGTATAACCTGACTGTTGATCCAACAACACTCTTAGTATTTTGAAATCCCCATAAACCATCCATTGATGTTCTTGATATTTGATTTTATCAAAAATCGTAGCTAAGTCATTGTAGTTTTCTTCCATATGAATTGAGTGTCCCATCGGAAGAGATACAAATACATTTCCATTATACAGCAAGACTGCTTTGAGGCTAGTTTTGGATGAATCAATGAATAAGCGCCACACCTCCATCCGATGGTCTAAATTTTTGATGACGCTGAGGCTGGTTAATAAGTGAGGTTCTATGCCGTTAATGTGCCGAATTATCTCATCCTTTAGCTCTTGAATTGTAGCTGGCTTGTCGACGTACACCTTTTCTTTCAAATAACCCCAAAGAAAGAAGTCCAACGGTGTCAAATCACATGATCTTGGCGGCCAATTGACATCACCACGTGACATAACACGGCCATTGAATTTGTCGCGCAAAAGAGCCATTGTTTCGTTAGCTGTGTGGCAAGTGGCACCGTCCTGTTGAATCCACATATCGTCCACATCCATATCTTCCAATTCGGGCCATAAAAAGTTCGTTATCATCTCACGATAGCGAACACCATTCAGAGTAACTGCCTGACCGGCCTCATTTTGGAAAAAATACGGCCCAATGATGTCGCCAGCCCATAAACCGCACCAAACAGTCACTCTTTGTAGGTGCATTGGTTTTTCGACAATCACTCTTAGATTATCATTCGTCCAAATGCGGCAATTCTGCTTATTGACGAATCCACTGAGGTGAAAATGTGCCTCATCACTGAAGATGATTTTCTTCGAAAATTGATCATCCACTGTTGCCATTTCTTGCCACCATTCTGACCATTGACGACGCTTGAAATGGTCAAGAGGCTTTAGTTCTTGAGTCAATTGCACCTTGTAAGCGTGTAAATACAAGTCTTTATGCATAATGTTCATCAACGACAAGCGTGAGAGGTGCAATTGTTGGGCACGACGACGAGTTGAGGTCGATGGCTCTTCAGCCACACTATCGCGAACAGCAGCAATATTTTCTGCAGTACGAGCTGTACGAGCATGCACTGGTGTTTTCACATCTCCCACAGACCCGTGCAGGTTTGCTCAAATTTTTGCACGATTTTTCCGATTGTATGCACATTTTGACGATTAAATTGACCGAAAAAATCACGAAGTGCACGATATGCATTTTGATTTGAAAGCCCATTTTCATAATAAGCCTGAATAACTTTAACGCGATGCTCGATTGTATATCTTTCTATGATTCAAATTGAGTTAATCTGAAATTGAAAAATGTCAAATGAAATGCAGAAAAAAACTTGACGTTTAGGTCTGGTTCACATTCAACTTCGGCCCTTAAAATTTAACCACCCTTTATATAAATAAATAAACTGGCCATTTCAGCCCTTGAAAGGGCTTTGACCGAACCCCTTATGATCAAATTGTGTTGAGCGCGTTATTAAATGTTTTTTACATAAGTGACCGAGAACTGGACCTTCTAGTTTTATGCCGACTCCGAACGGCTTAAGTGCATGTTCTCAAGAAGCTTTACATGGCATTATTTACTCTCTGAGTTTTGCCATTGTCTGCAGAGAGGTGGCGGCCGAACAGAAAAATTAATTCAGTTGAAAAAACTTGTCAGATGGAAATTGAACCAGGGTTCTCTGGCGTGGGGTGAGGCAATCTACCCACTGCGTCACGACCGCCACAAAGCAAGAGAAAATTCTAATTTTAAAACGGATTGTGCTCAATTTGTCAGTATAAATCGCCTCAGCTGAGCGATCTTTTAGAGTCTGATGGTTCAAAAATTATCACCGTTCGAACATGTTCGACAAAATGGCTGAACATATATTCAGATATAGGAAGAAAGTTAAAGTTTTCAGTAGTAATAGATACGTTTTCACAACAAAAAGCTTGAAAGGTAGTACGTAAATAATCTTTTATCTAATATTAAAATATTTTTTTACCCCACATTTAAAAAACGTAAACGGGGTCACTACGTTCGTAACACCCATAAGGAGGCGTGGTAGGTACAGAAAAGTGTAAATATTCTTGATCAGCATCACCACCCGAGCCACCATTTAGCCATGTCCGTCTGTGATCACGATTTCAGCCGTAATTTTAAAGCTGTCATCACGAAATTCAATATTTAAGCTTGTATCTAAAAAATAAAGATCAAGTTCGAAAATGAGCCACGCTTTCCTCAACTTTCAAAGTGACTTTATCAAAACGGTAAAATATCTTAGAATTTCACAAATTTCATATCTTGACTTGAAAGTTTGCATGTGAGCTTTGCTATTTAATATACACTCGGAGTATGAAATTCAAGCTAATCGGATGAAAACCACACCTACCTCCCATATAAATTGGTTTTATAAAAAATGTAAAATCTCTTTTAATTGCACAAAAATGTATATATGGGCTCGCAATTTTGCATATGAACTTTGATATATAAAATGTACTCTGTGTATAAAATTTAACCAAATTGAATGAAAACCACACCCTCCTCCCATAAAAATTGACTTTATCAACAAACGAAAGCGAATTGTTTCTGTGTAAACTATGACGAAAATGTTTTTACAAGTAAACATTTTATTGACTGCTTAAGACTTTGAATACACTTTGGTTCGGCCGTGGGGGTATTTCAACTTCGGGCCAGTCGAAGATCATTTCCTACTAGTTTAATAATAAGTGATATAAAAAAAAATTTGTACGTATAATCATTTTCTTTTAAAAGCTAATGGCCTCTGAAAGGCCGAATGGTGACATTTCAAACTTTTTTTGGTGACCCACCTTAATGTACACTAGACCGGATCAAAAAAAAAAAGGTCACGTTTATGAGTCTAAGATAGGGCTATGGCTTTTATTCGAAGTTTTTGAAATTCGAAGTATTCGATGCTTCAAAGTTCGAAGCTCCATTTCAAAACTTCGAAGAGGAAAAAAAATTCGGATTTACGAAGCTTCGAAGCTTGACTATTCGTTCAACATAATAGGCAGTAAAAAAATTCGAAGCTTCGAAGTTTTTACTCAAAAATATTTCATAAATTTTTTGTGCGTGTGATACACTTCGATATAAGAAAAAAACATGAGATTCTGGGTGTGAAGCTATTTTACTAAAAGTTCTGATGCTCAATCAGCGATTTGCAATGTATGTGAGCGAGTATTGCAGTCGCATGGATCTACGAGTGCACTTCGTAAGCATCTAAAGATGCATTCAATTTTTCCAGAAGAACTACAAAGAAAACGCCAGCATGAAGAAAGGTAAGTTCACGGTGGGACTCTGTAAGGCCAAAGGTTCTAAGGCCATATTGCCTTTATAACATTGTTGTAATGATGAAAAATCAAAAATAATGTTTCATTTGCAGAAAGTCATTTTTGGCTTTATAACCGTACCACTGATTATTTTTTAAGTTTTTCAAGTGAAAGCCAAAATTTGGCATGATTACTTTTGGCCTTATAGTATCTCTCCTAAGTTAACATGTAGAAGATTAATGAAGAAATAATGATTATTGGACAATGGGCGTAGCACGGAACATATGTACATTTCAAATTTTTGATGTCAAAAACTAAATGTCGCATAACAACGAAATTAAGTATGGAATTACTATTGAGTGATGTCCTTCTACTAGAAAACTGGATCCGCTCATACAAGCTAAATTTTTAAGATGGAATAGCTTTAGAAGTAGAAGGAAATTGAATCTCAGAATGGAGCTTTTATTTGGTGATATCTTGCGTGTAGTAAAGCATTTTATAGAAACCGTATCTTAGTACAGGGTAAAGTACATTTCAGAGAGCTACGTTTATAAAACGCGTTCAATGTCGCATTAAAAACTGACTGAAACAAGTAGTAGCATTTTTTTCTGCATCTATGAATTACCCATTCAGAAAGCAATCAAAAATTGTTTGTCAAATTAAAATAAATAAATATGTAGTAACACAATATGTATTTCAAACTGGGTATCATTCGAATACTCGAAGAATTGAATTCTTCGAAGTTTTTCCAATTCGAATAATAACATTTGAAGCTTCGTCTAAAAAACTTCGAAGTTCCGAAGCTTGCTTCGAAGCTTCGAATATTCGAATACTTCGAAGCTTCGAAAAAACCGAACATGAACAGCCGTAGTCTAAGAGTTTATGTCGAAAAAATAAAAAAAAATATTTTTCTGGTTTTTTTACAGTGTAGTCCGCCCTAGCAAGAATGTTTTAATGTTTTAATTTTTAAAGCAAGAAAAATTTTAATGGGGACCCAAAAAAAAGTATGCAGTTTAAAGGGTCGTTACAAGATCTTGTTTTTTTAATCTTTTTTGAACAACCGGGTGCCCTAAAATGATTTTTTTAATGTAAAAATATTAAAAGTTTTAATGACATATGAAAGATCATTAAATTACAGGTAGTTTTGACCTTTTAACCATTGCAATATATTCGTTAATAAGAAAGTTATGATATTTTAAAAATTCTCAAATTTCACATACAATTATATGATATCTGCACACTCTGACATACTAAGGAGAAAACTTAGCCAGTGCTAATGCTGCCAACTTCTTTTTTACAAAGAAAAGAAAAATATACACAATTTTCCAGATTTTGTAGGCATTCTTGCTAAATATAGTGCATCAGCAAGTTCAAGATACTTACATGATTCCATTACAAATGTTATGGATTCGACAAAAATGTATCCCAGTTCAGAATTGAAAAAGAACTCTTTCGTCCCATAACGAATAAACTTACTTTATCTCTTAGTTTTTATTTTTGTTATCCTTTTATTTATTTATTTCATATAATTTAATAATAAAAATAATTAAAACTTAATAAATATTCATACATACTTAGTTTACAACTGCAAAAATCTTCTTATTTTGGTTTATTTACATAAAGTATCAAAAAAGAAATCAAATGTATAAAACCGACATATTATTTGGTTTGTTAGTCCCGTTAGTCCTGTAAAATCTGAAACATTGTGTTTATTTCTCCCAACTCATACAACGAAATAGAATATTTATTCTACCTCGCTCGCAATGCAAATTCTTAAAATACTGTAGATTCTCAACAGAGAGCTGATCCTTCCTCCTCTACTGTGCAATTTATATGCAATCTTAGCTACTTTGTAAATAGTTGGACCTCTGCAATAGTCGTCCCCTATGTTTATTCATTTTCACCATTCGATAGAAAGCTATTTCGTAAGAAGAGCTGTCAACTTATTGTTATGTGTTCTTTTAATTTTTTGTATTTTCCCCAGCTTTTGGTGAGTATCGACTATAGTAAATCTTTCTCACTTTTCTCAATAATACCCGCTCACTTCTACTTGAAGGAAAATCATTTTATACATATTTACTTAATGCAGGTTTCAAACAAATTGTCACAGTTCGTTTAGATGAAGAAGTTAACTTTAAATAAGTTCTTATCGAAATAAAATATTGAGCAGTCAATAGTATGGGTTCGTGGTGAATTCACAAACGAATAGCTTAAAAGTTTTAAAGTATAAATACCGGCGAACTTCCTCATTCGGATCATGCTCCTGGCAGTGAAGAAGTTAAAAGTTTTTGAAAGTAACATCAGTTTATTTCAGTATAAAAATCAACATGAATAACGCAAACAGAACCAACCAGATGAACCCCACGCACCAGCCATCGGGGCCTGGCCATAATGCAGGCTATACTGGTACTGGAACACGCAGTGATTTGAATAATCACGCAAACCAGGGTAACCCGAACAACTCTAAATCAGCTCCAAGAAAATGAGGAATTTTTTCTCTTAAACAGTGAAATCATGTTGTTCCGAAGATTTCATCAAGAATAAAATTATAAAAATCAAAAAATTCGTTTCTTCTTATTTTGTTAAAAGTGCATTTTTCTTACAAAAGGGTTACGACTTTGTGTTCAAAGTTTCAGTCAAAATATATTCAGTGAAAAATTATATTCTTTATATAGAAATCAGAAACGTAAGTAAAATACCTCAACTGACATAAAAATTATTCGGCACTGCAGTAAACTTGTAAATTTTTCAAAAATAATTCTATATTACATATTTTGTTTTGTTTGTAAGTGAAATGAGAATGAATTATTCAACTTCGTCTATAATTCAAGATGCGGCCACTCTCAACTCTATTTGTATTTATATTTTAATAACTGCAACAATCTACTAAGGTTTGAGTTTTAGTTCTGTTATATTTTTCATCTTCCCAGCAGACCAAACTTCCGGAATCGTAACGAATTCGTTACGAATATTTCGAAAAGTTTCCGATTTTGGAATTCGATTTCGTTGAGAAATCGTATGATGCGGTTGACACGACTTCGTTAATTAAGTGTCGGAACTATTTCGTAATTATATTTCGTTACGAAATTGGAACCAAATGTCGTTTCAAAATCGTATCGAAATGTAGTTACGAATTCGGAACGAAATGCATTTACAAAAATTCGTAACTAATTCGGAATAAAATGAATTGTCTATTTAAATTACTATTCCATCTGCAAGTTATTGTAAAATAGTATATAAATAACACTGTATTATCTTTTTCAATGTTTTTATTAAAAATAAATAAAATTTAATTCATATCTAGGGTATTCACAGTTTCCAGACTCTCTGCCGAAGCATCGTAGGTTTCATTTTTTGTGGTGATCGCACAGTTTATATTAATTTGAGTTAGGGATCTCAGAACTGGGAAGAGTTAGAATGAAGAATGAGGTATCGGATGAAAGGTCTGGATGCACAATATGATTGAATATTAGATTGGTGACCTTTGACTTCAAATATGAGCAGAAAAAGAGCATTTATTAACTAAAAGCTAAACTGTAAGAAATGGAAAAACATGATATAAGAGAGAAATTTAGACATTCATAAGATGTGCAAATAATACTTTGATATTTGTCACCATCGTTTACGGTAACCCTACAATAAGTTGTTTTTCATATAACAAGTGTCAATATATATTGTGATGGTAAAATTGCTTTTAA
The DNA here is from genome assembly GCA_943735915.1 of Pherbina coryleti. Classification (NCBI taxonomy): domain Eukaryota; kingdom Metazoa; phylum Arthropoda; class Insecta; order Diptera; family Sciomyzidae; genus Pherbina; species Pherbina coryleti. Next base: position 80,808,471 of record OX030952.1, on the reverse strand, counting down.
ATTGTAAATTTTGAAAAGTTTCCGTTATTTTGACATCAAAATTATTGTGATATCTCGAAACTATAGATATTCTCAGTACAACGTTTTTTGTATGAAAATTCTGAACCAACGAATTTTCGAAAAAAATAACTGTATACGAAAACTTTTTTGCTAATATTTTCCGCGAATAGTATGATAAGAAAATTTCCCGTTATTATGATACCAAAAGTATTGCGATATTTCGAAACCTGTAGATTTTTTCCATCCAATGCATATCTTAAAGCAATGGCATTGCTTCAGAATAAGAAAAAAATAATTTATATTTAAAATTTTGATTTTGCAAGCAAATATCTCAGCCATTTTTCAATCGATTTTCATTAAATTTTCTTTGTCTAAAAGTTTAATTAAATGACTTTGGAGAAATAAGAAAAGATTTACCGTTATCTCACCAATTCAATTTCTTATGTTGTTTTCAAAACAACTCTAAAATATTAAATTTTTGCTCAAAAATTAGGCCAGACATTCTTTTTTTGTAATTTTTTTTTCTATTTTCTTCTCTCACACTCTTTCATATAACATATCATTTATTTGCAAAAAAAAAGAGTTGGCTGTGCCGTGGACACACCCGTAGGTTTTGACGTGACGAAGTTTCTTGCTGTTGTTGTTTATGTTGATGTTGATGTGGATGTTGATGTTGATGTTGATGTTAATGTTGATGTTAATGTTGATGTTGATGTTGATGTTGATGTTGATGTTGATGTTGATGTTGATGTTGATGTTGATGTTGATGTTGATGTTGATGTTGATGTTGATGTTGATGTTGGTTGATGTTGATGTTGATGTTGATGTTGATGTTGATGTTGATGTTGATGTTGATGTTGATGTTGATGTTGATGTTGATGTTGATGTTGATGTTGATGTTGATGTTGATGTTGATGTTGATGTTGATGTTGATGTTGATGTTGATGTTGACGTTGATGTTAATGGTTATGTTGATGTTGATATTGGTGTTGATGTTAATGGTTATGTTGATGTTGATGTTGATGTTGATGTTGGTGTTGGTGTTGGTGTTGGTGTTGGTGTTGGTGTTGGTGTTGGTGTAGGTGTTGGTGTTGGTATTGGTGTTGGAGATGTTGTTGGATTTGGAGTTGGTGCTTTTCGTTTAGCTTTTTTTTTGCTTCCCCATTGGTTGAGCTCTAATTTCAATTAATCCAGCAAAAGTGATGCATATGCGTCACATTAGGCGGTTCCCTGGGGGTTTTTGACACGCCGTAAAATTTTTGTTTATTTTTGTCATATGCCCGAAGACCTCACCTTTGTTTTCGTTCCTTAAAATTTACCGTTGCACCAGTAGTCACAGAGTTAAAAATCCATGCAACGTTTTTTCATGGCTGTAGCATTTTTACTGCATTATGTGATAGCATCCCTGAAATCATGACAACTAAATTTTTTTTGTAGTTTAGTTGTGAAGCGTAATAACACATCCCTGCTGTCGTAAATCAAAATTTACTGTAGCACTCCTCCTGAGTGAGTAATAATTCCATGCAACGATATTACATTTCTGTTACATAAGCTGCTATATTCACGACCTGACGACGCCGGAATTTTTTTTTTTTATTTTTGTCGTAAAGCCATGTATAAAACCTTCATTTTCCTTTTTAAACTTTTATCGTAGGTTATAAACTCATTTTGTAAAAATTCAATGCAACGCCGCTGCATGAATATTGCGTTATCGATCTTTGAGCGGCTCTCTCGGCGTCCCCATGATATCAGAAATTTTTTGTCTAATTTTGTTGTGAGGGCTTCCAGTAGGCCTTTATTGGCGTAACGTATTTTTAATCCTAGCACTAATACTCAGTGAGTAATAATTCCATGTAACAAATTTTCAGTTGCGTTGCTTACGCAGCTCCCACTACGTCCCTATGCCGTATTAAATTTTTTTTTGTTTTTTTAATATAGTCAAAGAATTAACCTTTATGGTCATACTATTTTTTTAATCATAGCTCTTATACCCAGCGAGTAACAATTCAATGAAACTCAGATGAATTTTTAAAAAATTCATTTTTCAACTTTTTTGGAAACTAGAGCAGTATAACGTAACTTCGTCACGTCAAAATTGCTTAATTTTGACACATAATTTAATTAATATGTGTCAAACATTATAACCACTATGATATTTTGATGAAAATTAAATTTTTCAAAATGTTGTTTTTGTATTTTTTACTAAGTTCTACAGCTTAAAAAATAATTTCTGTGAACAAATTTTTCAAATATTTCAAACCACTCCAAAGTTATATACACATATCTATGTTTTAAGCCATTTCCTCATCTACTTTATATATTATTATTGTATCTTTTATATTAATACGCAGACATCGAATGTTGTCGTATACTTTTCAATATTTATAAAAAAAAAGAGAATAGAACTTATATCATTAGAAAGGTGCTGTGCCACAATGTGCCAAAAAATTAAAATAACATAAAAATAAATATATTACATGATTATTGCATTTCAAAATAAAAGTATGCATTTTCATACCCATTGTTGTAGTTTGAATCTCTCTCCCTTTCAAGTTTTGCAAACAATTGTTGCTGCTCTCTCTCTCTCTCTCCCTCTCTTTGCATTTCAAACAGCTACAAGATCAAAATACATCAAAATTTATAAGGAAAAGTATAAGGACAAGAAATAGGACAAGGCATAGAACAAGGATTCGAACAAGGATTTGAACACATTAAGAACAAAATGTAGGACATAGATTTAGAAAAGAAGTGGGATAAGTATTAGTCAAGAATTGAACAAGGATAAGGTCATGAATTTGAACATGGATTGAAAGAAGACTTTGGACAGGAAGAAGGAGTAGTATTAGAACAAATATAAGACAAAGGATAAGAAATGAAAACAAGTTTAGGAACAAATCAAAGGATCGGGACATAGAATTATATAGCCAAATTATTTTTAACTTTTCCAAGCATTTTTTATTAAAAACAAAAAGAAAACAAGAGAAAATTCTCTTTTGACATGGTCGAATTTCGACCACAGGCAATACTAGTTGTTTGAATTCCAAGATCGAGTTGATTGTGGATGGAACCAATACCTCTCGGTCACTCATTAAAACACTTACTGTTGCTGTTGTTGTTGTTGACTCAATATATATTGCTGTTGTTGTCTGGAAACTAAATTTTGTGCAACTATTGAGTAAAAATCTTCTGAACGGCAAGAAACAGTTTCCGCTACTCACAACATGTTGTCTATTTTTCGCCACGCTTTCCGGTACATTTACTCAACATGTTGTAGTTTGCAATTAGAAAGTTTGACATGTTTGAAAGTGAAGGCGCTTCTATTGTATAAAACCTCAAATAACACAAAATTTAGTTAAATAAGGAAAAATTTATCAAAATTTTAATTATTTACTACTTTAAATTAAAGAAATAAGTGGAAGTAAGATGATAAATGTTGTTTATACACTTGACAACTATATGTATCAAATAACCGATTCAGAAGAGGTGCACAAGAAGCTGCAAGGTGGGAAATTAAGCTCAAATATTGGTTAAAATGTGCTAGCATATATTTTTAATAATTTTTATGTATTGCGTTTCTGAGCAACTTGGCATTAATTTAAATCGTTCGTGTCCACTAAAATGTGTAACAAACCACCAACAGCACAAACAAAGCTTTCCACACGTCTATAACACAAATATTTACTATTTCCAAATTCATATTTTTAATATTTAATTTTTTGCGTACAAGTGTGTAAATTTTTGTAACTGTGTTGACAAAAAATATAACTCACCTTTCAGAAGACACACAAAAGTAGCGTAAAGTGATACATACAACATGTTGACATCATGTTGGGTTTCCAGAACGCACCCAATGTTTTTGATTGGAAAAAATGGACTCCATAAGCTTTGCAGCTTCTTTTTTAAAACCTTGTCGCGACATTTCACATTTTTTAACGGACGACCATCGAAAACAATTAATTTTAGAAATTAAAAAAATTTCATCTCAATATTATTTTTCCCTTTCACGTTTAACCTTCTGGTACCATACCTTCTGGTACCCTAGGTATCATATTTTATACTTGCAATAAAAGCTTCGTGACAACATCATCTTTTGAGTAATAGTGGAGCTTTCTTGTTGAAGGTATAGAATAGACCTCTTATAGACGTGTGGAAAGCTTTGTTTGTGCTGTTGGTGGTTTGTTACACATTTAAGTGGACACGAACGATTTAAATTTATGCGAAGTTGCTCAGAAACACAATACATATATTAAGGGTATTCATGCAACGCGGCAAGCTTATACATATATTGGGCAATTAGTTATTTTTAACACGCAGGTTGCATGAACGTCCCCTAAAACCGTTAATGAATTTGTTGCTTATATGAAAGCTGTTTACCAAGTTAAACAAAAAGAGTCAACCGTCTGCAATCCAGGATAAATTAGAAATATGTTGTATTTACCTTCTGATTGAATAAAAAACGCCACTTTCTTGCAATAACACTTGGAATTTATAAGAATGAAAACAGCTCATTGCTGTTATAAGTTTGCCACCGCGTTTGCTCACCTAAATCGAAGAGCAAATACAGCCCTAGTCAGAACTATTTACACATCGCTAATATTTTTAAATGTTTTAAAGAAAGAGCTCACTTTATTGTTGTTGGAAATAATTTGCAAAGATACTTTTTGTTGTTGCATTCTCTGCAGTATTTAAAGTAAAAAAAAAGTTTTAGCAAAATTAACGATATATATCACAAAATAAACTAGTAAATGATAACAACTCTCTGGCGTCATAAGTATTTACACACTCTTTCTTGGAGTCATTAAACACAATTATTTTCAAACATAAGGGCTGCACTGCCTTACTTTTTAGGATTTAAGGAAGATACATGAATGTTTTCCCAAAAGACTCCTCGAATGTATAGGAAGACTCATCAGTCCACAAAAATTGTGTCAAAACTGTATAGGTCAGAGAATAGTTATATTTTGCTAATTTTTTTTATGATATTTTCCGTTAGGTTTTTTAAAACATGTTTTATTTACTTTGCATACTACAAAGAATACAACAACCAAAAATTTCTTTGCAAATTATGGAAACAATAAAAAAGGCGAGTCCTTTCTTCAATCTATTTCTTCTGAAAGTGTAAATAATTTTGACTAGGGCTATATATCTGGTTTGTGCAAAATTTTCTCTGTACATATTTCGACAGTTCATTTATAAGGGGGACAAATTTATCTTGTTTATACCATTTTAAACGGCTTTGTCCATTTGCACGAATACTCTTCTTAAAAATATATGCTGGCACATTTTAACCAATATTTGAGCTTAATTTACCACTTTGCAGCTTCTTGTGCACCTCTTCTGTATCGGTTATTTGATACATATAAATAGTTGTCAAGTGTATAAACAACTTTTATCATCTTACTTCCACTCATTTATTTAATTAAAAGTAGTAAATAATTAAAATTTTGATAAATTTTTCCTTATTCTACTTAATTTTGTGTTATTTGACGTTTTATACAATAGAAGCGCCTTCACTTTCAAACATGTCAAACTTTCTAATTGCAAACTACAACATGTTGAGTAAATGTACCGGAAAAATAAAGCGTGGCGAAAAATAGACAACATGTTGTGAGTAGCGGAAACTGTTACTTGCCGTTCAGAAGATTTTTACTCAACAGTTGCACAAAATTGAGTTTCCAGAACGCACCCATTAACAACAACAACAGCAACAGTAAGTGTTTAAATGAGTGACCGAGAGGTATTGGTTCCATCCATAACCACCTTGATCTTCGAATTCAAACAATATTCTGAACAATTAAACATTGGCGCTTCTCAAGGTGAAGATAGCATTTCAGTGGAGCTCCTACGTGCGATCACCACAACAAATGAAAGCTACGATGCGTCGGCAGAGAGTCTGGAAACTGTGAATACCCTAGATATGTATTTAATTTGATTTATTTTTAAAATAAATATTGTAAAAAGATAATGCAGTGTTATTTATTTACTATTTTATAATTACTTGCAGATGGAATAGTAATTTAAATAGACAATTCATTTTATTACGAATTCGTAACGAATTTTTGTAAATGCATTTCGTTCCGGATTCGTAACTACATTTCGATACGATTTTGAAACGACATTTGGTTCCAATTTCGTAACGAAATATAATTACGAAATAGTTCCGACACTTAATTAACGAAGTCGTGTCAACCGCTTCATACGATTTCTCAACGAAATCGAATTCCAAAATCTGAAACTTTTCGAAATATTCGTAATGAATTCGTTACGATTCCGGAAGTTTGGTCTGCTGGGAAGATGAAAAATATAACAGAACTAAAACTCAAACCTTAGTATATTGTTGCTGTTGTTAATATATAAATACAAATAGAGTTGAGAGTGGCCGCATCTGGAATTATAGACGAAGTTGAATAATTCATTCTCATTTCACTTACAAACAAAACAAAATATGTAATATAGAATTATTTTTGAAAAATTTACAAGTTTACTGCAGTGCCAAATAATTTTTATGTCAGTTGAGCTATTTTACTTACGTTTCTGATTTCTATATAAAGAATATAATTTTTCACTGAATATATTTTGACTGAAACTTTGAACACAAAGTCGTAACCCTTTTGTAAGAAAAATTCACTTTTAACAAAATAAGAAGAAACGAATTTTTTGATTTTTATAATTTTATTCTTGATGAAATCTTCGGAACAACATGATTTCACTGTTTAAGAGAAAAAATTCCTCATTTTCTTGGAGCTGATTTAGAGTTGTTCGGGTTACCCTGGTTTGCGTGATTATTCAAATCACTACGTGTTCCAGTACCAGTATAGCCTGCATTATGGCCAGGCCCCGATGGCTTGTGCGTGGGGTTCATCTGGTTGGTTCTGTTTGCGTTATTCATGTTGATTTTTATACTGAAATAAACTGATGTTACTTTCAAAAACTTTTAATTTCTTCACTGCCAGGAGCATGATCCGAATGAGGAAGTTCGCCGGTATTTATACTTTAAAACTTTTAAGCTATTCGTTTGTGAATTCACCACGAACCCATACTATTGACTGCTCAATATTTTATTTCGATAAGAACTTATTGAAAGTAAAGTTCTTCAAGTAAGCAAACTGTAATTTGTTTGAAACCTGCATTAAGTAAATATGTATAAAATGATTTTCCTTCAAGTAGAAGTGAGCGGGTATTATTTTGGAAGTAGTGAGAAAGATTTGCTATGGTCGATACTCACCAAAAGCTGGGGAAAATACAAAGAAATTAAAAGAACACATAACAATAAGTTGACAGCTCTTCTTACGAAATAGCTTTCTATCGAATGGTGAAAATGAATAAACATAGGGGACGACTATTGTATAGGGCTAACTATTTACAAAGTAGCTAAGATTGCATATAAATTGCACAGTAGAGGAGGAAGGAGTAGCTCTCTGTTGAGAATCTACAGTATTTTAAGAATTTGCATTGCGAGCGAGGTAGAATAAATATTCTGTTTCGTTGTATGAGTTGTGTTAATGACGACGGTGGAGTATTCTTACCGATGGAGCCCTCACACATACAATGACAACGTATTTACTATCACTCCAACAATTATTTCATTGGGCCAGGCATTTTCTCTAAATTAATTTCTGTTGCTTTTAAAACGTAACAAAGCGATGCATAGCAAATATAAAATATTTGCACTGAGACGATAAGCTAATCGGACGTGCCCTTACGTAAGTGATATTTAAATTTCAATCATAAAAAAATATGAATATTACAGTTGCAGTTGTAATATTTATTGCAACTGTATACTTTGTATGAAAGTGAGCTTAGAAATATAAGCATTATACATTATTATTATCATGGCTAGCATTCAATGGCAATAGAGGGCCTTAATTATAAACAGCAATAATGTGATAATCAGAGGTCAGTATCAGTTTAGTCATAATAAGATGCTAACAAAATATAGTTGAAAATTATACAGTGGTAGACATTCGTTTAAACGCACTTACGTTTTTTGGGTTAAGCAATGTTAAATAAATTAAAGAAACCAACTTTTCTTAAATTTCGGAAAAAAACTTAAAAAATATGTTTACGTTTAATTTTTTATGAACCTTATTTCTAAAATTCAAGTCTTGTGTGGCGTATTCATTTAAATGCAGAGCCAAAAAATTCTGAAAACTTAATTCTCTTAAATCTCTATAAATTTGTGGATTATCCCTTTTTTTAAATTACTTCAACAATTCTATTTTGCATTGAATTCACTAAACTTTTAAGCGTTGGTGGCTCAATTTCGGACCAAACCTTTATTTTAAGTTTAAATTCCATGACTGTAAGAAAATGTTAGATTTTGTGTCTTTTGATCATATATATTGTAAACCATGATACCCCATAGGTTCTCTATAGGGTTCAGGTCTAGACTCCAAGCTGGCCATTTAAGGAGAAATATAGCCCTAGTCAAAATTATTTACACTTTTAGAAGAAATAGATTAAAGAAAGGGCTCGCCTTTTTTGTTGTTTGCATGATTTGCAAAGAAATTTTTGGTTGTTGTATTTTTTGTAGTATGCAAAGTAAAGAAAACATGTTTAAAAAAACCTAACGGAAAATATCATAAAAAAAAAATTAGCAAAATATAACTATTCTCTGGCCTATAGAGTTTTGGCACAATTTTTTGTGGACTGAAGAGTCTTCCTATAAATTCGAGGAGTCTTTTGGAAAAACATTCATGTATCTTCCTTAAATCCTAAAAAGTAAGGCAGTGCAGCCCTTATGTTTGAAAATAATTGTGTTTAATGACTCCAAGAAAGAGTGTGTAAATACTTATGTCGCCAGAGAGTAGTTATCATCTACTAGTTTATTTTGTGATATATATCGTTAAGTTTGCTAAAACTTTTTTTTTTACTTTACATACTGCAGGGAATGCAACAACAAAAAATATCTTTGCAAATTATTTCCAACAACAATAAAGTGAGCTCTTTCTTTAAAACATTTAAAAATATTAGCCATGTGTAAATAGTTTTGACTAGGCCTGTATATTGCACTGTCTTAACCGCTACAAAGATCCCTTAGATACATGGATTGATGCATAATCTTGCTGAAAGAAAGTTTATCATTAATTTTTTTTGTCCATATTACACAGTACATCTACCAACATTTCAGTGTTCATGTTTGAGTTAATTTTTGTTAGAATAAAACTGATTTTATCTCTTCCTTCTGCAGAGAGCACTGGCCAGACAATGACACTTCCACCTCCAAAGTTCCTTTTAGACATATGAACATCTTTGTGGCGTAGATCGTGCCAGTAACACCTTGTGGAGTCAGGATCATCCAAATTTAATTTGCTCTCATCAAAATAATATATTGTTCTATTCCGTCGTCCAATTCATGTGTTTGCGGTCAAATTGCAGTCTTGCGCATATTTGATGTGATCGAAGCGAAGGCTTACATTGAAGGCTTTTTCCATTTAATGTGAAATGTCGATTGCAACCCTACGGAGAAAGCAGGGTCAATTGCTCTTATGTGACTGGTCCCATGACAGCTGAAATGCAACCTATCACAGGACAGGTCTGATATAACTAGTCACCGAAGAGATTCTTTGTGCTTAATACGGGGCCGGTTTTATTTTACTCAGCACGGGACATTGTATTTAAAATTATACAAGCGGAGACAGATCGATTAAAACTCAAAACTGTATTTGTATCGTGTGATAATTCAAAGTTGAAAAGAAATCGCAACATCAAGTGATTGTTTAGCGAACAAACGAAATTGCTCAACGAACTACTCGATAGTTGGGATAGATTCCAGATTTGTTCTTCGAGGCCGGTCACGGGACAGGTTCAAGGTGACGCAGTGGGTGGCAACTGACCCCTGTCAATGACAACGCCATGTAAAAAGGACCGGTCGGTTTCATATGGTGTTGGAAGAATTGGGACTGATCCCTCTCCCTCGAGGACCTATCACGTGATAGGTTCAGAGCCAGTTCTTTTCTGCGTAGAGAAGATTCACGAAAAATGTTTTTTGTTAGAGGAAGGTAGAATTTTCTCTGTATTTGAGTGACATTCAATTTATTTTCGGTTGCCTCATATTTTATGGTCCCTATTTTTTTTTTTTTATTAAGTTTCTTCTTGAATCCGTAATTTTATGTTTTTCTTTTTTGAGATAAATCCGATCTATGAATTATACTACAATTTTCCCGATTTCAATAACCTAGTTCGTGATACGATACAACTCTAATTTTTTCGAAATCTGTTAAATATTTTGCAAAAAAACAAAGAAATTTTCATTAGTCATGCCTCTTTTTATATTTAACACGTTATTTGCTTCCCAATAAACTACAAAAAATGTGGTAAAAAAGAAATTGACTGTGTCGTGAACACACCCCTAGGTCTTGACGTGACAGTGTTTCTTTATCCTTGTCCTTATTCTTGTCCATATCCTTTCCTTTGTTCCCAAAGTTCTTCTCATTCTTCCGTTATTTTATTATTTTTACTCCTTTTTTCTGGCTTTAATTCAAGACCAAATTCTTCAATTTGTCCTTTTTCGGTTTCATAGTCGGGTTTCATTGTGTTATTTTGTTGTTTGTGTTTTCGAAAACGAATCGATTATTCTAAAAATCTTGTTTCGAAAACAAAGTGTGAATTTCTTTCACTCGCAGATTCGAAAGCGAAAGCAGAATGAATTTAGTTTTCGAACTAAATACACGAGATCTCGGTTTCACCTCGAATTCGAAACGAATCCGTTTGGTTAATTGGATCATGACTATAAGAATATTTTTGTAAATAGTTTAGTTGTGATGCTTATTAGCACATCTAAGCTGTCGTTAAAAAAATTTACCTTTTTTTCGTAAGGCCAAGTATAAATCCTTCATTTTCCTTTTCAAACATTTGTCGTAGCTTATATACTCACCGAGTAAAAATTCAATGCAACGACGCTGCATGAATGTTGCATTGTCGATTTTTGAGCGGCTCTCTCTGTGTCCCCATGACGTCAAAAAATGTTTTCTCTAATTTTGTTGTGAGAATTAAGAGCAGGCCTTTATTCTGCCCAAAAAAACAAAAACCATTTAATGTATGTTACATGTTTTTGCCTTTGTACGGTTTTTTTTTTATATCCATGCTTTGTTTCATAATATTACTCTCCTCCTTTTTAACTACATGAGTATGTTGTTTCGAAGTACTAATACTCATCAAGTTATTACTCCATGTAACAAATTTGCAGTTGCTTAAGCAGCTCCCACCGCGACCCGATGATTTTTTTTTTTTTTTATAATAATGTCAAAGAATTTACTTTTACGGCCGTATCATTATTTTAATCAGAGTACCTTTACTTACCTAGTAACAATTCAATGCAACGAATAAATACCTTTTTCAACTTTTTTTGAAACCTACGGGTTAAAACTTAACTTCGTCGCGTCAATATATTTCAAGATCTAATTTATTTATTCAACGGGAAGAAACTTGCTTCGCTAAAAGCAATGTGTCGCTAATTTTTGTTTTATATAAAACAAAATAGCTTCTATTCTGACAAAACAAACACAACAACAAAAATATTTTTACCGTTTTTAAAATATTGAAAATGCATTTAAATTAGATAATAGTTATATAAGTTCTTGCAATCACAAAATAAGAAAAATAAAAATAAAACTACTAAGAAACGATCTTCGACTGGGCCGAAGTTAAAATACCCCTACGGCCGAACCAAAGTACATTCAAAGTTTAAAGTAGCCAATAAAATGTTTATCTGTATATAAAAATAAAACATAAAAAACAATTTCATACTTAGAGAGGACATTATATATAAAACCTCATATGCAAAATTTCAAGTCCATATACATCTGAATTCCATATCCCGCAACTGAATTGACTGAATGTCGGAGGTGAAAGATGATGTCGAGTTGAGAGAAAAATCGTATGGGATGGGGAGGTGTATTTTCAAAATCTTAGGCGCTGCAGGGTTAATTAATATTTTTCGATTTTGATTCACATTATGGCTTCTAGCAGAAAATGAAATCACAGATAACTTATTTTGATAACACATTATAAAGGCAATGAAATCACCTTTCTAACAGTATATCAACGAACCCCATGGACTAAAACGTTCCAGAGCTGTGCTCGTGTGAAGACGAAATCAATCGGTTGAAACTACTAAATTTCAATTTTGAGTGCAAATTTCTCAGATTTTCACTTAATAAATTAAAATGTTTTTAGTATCAATTTTGTAAATTATTCAATTCTTTTTTCAATAACACCAAAAACATCAACATATCCTTAAAAATAAAAAAGTTAGTTGTACTGAAAAAATTATACTAATTAGAAAGCATATGAAGGAAGGATAAAACCACTACTTATTGACACTCTTGGGATCCAGTTATGGACACTAACATTTTATTACAGCGCGAATTTTTTTTTGCATGAATGGTAACTCTGACGAATTTTAAACTATAGCAACAACTCATAACAGTACTTTTAGTGGTACGATTATATAAAAAACATATTGAGTCAATAAAGATCCATCTTTTTAATAATTGTAAAAAAGTTTGTTTGAAAAAGTGTTGTAAAAAATAAAAAAAATGTCGAACTACAGTTTCGAGGAACATGCAGACATTTTGTTTGTATACGGTCTGTAACAATAATCCATTCTACTGATATTACATTTCAATGTGTAATGAGCGATATGTTAAGTTGTTTCTTAAGAATTTTTTTATGTTCATAATTAAATCTTGAATAATCATTGCTTAAGTACATTTAGTTTCTTTGAAATATATCTTTACATATCGAAAATATGAGCCTTTAAAAAGTATGTGTCAAATGCGGTATGTCTTACCCTACTCAATTTTTGTTTTTTATTGTTTTTTCGCTTTTTTATCATTTTTTTTTTTTTTTTTTTTGTCTTCATTTATATAGATAGGCATTTAATTTTGAAATCACTGACATGAAATGTAGTCAGTGATATTTGTGTGATTTATAAACTTCATTAGATATTTTTATTCTTTTGGCTTTAGAATTTAAATGACATGAGTGAACATTTTCTGGTGGAGTTTCCTTTTTTTAATATTTAGATTTAACAGCTAAACTCCAACTATTGCCGCACATAAACCGGACTTATATCCAGCACAGCATATTCGGATTGCATGCGATTTACGTGCAGGGTACGGTTTAAATTCGTTGGCTCCACATAACCCAAGGCACGGCCCATCGGTGCAATAACTAGCTTGCCATGCGTTCTAGCACTCGAGCCCTGATATGATACAATTGAGGGAGCAGCATCGATGGCAACACTCTCAGATCGTGGCTTAGCGCTTGTGAGCGTAACTAGGCCAATGAGCAGCAAAGAGACGATTTGAAGCAGCAGCATGTTGAAGCTTTTAAAGCGCTAAAAGTGTAAAAGTTGTTAATTATCATTAACCACTCACTTACCACTTGAGTACCAAGTGAATTATTGAAAAAAAAAGAAAGAATGCAAAAAAAAAGCACATTAACTTACCTGACCAAGTTTGAATACGTTCGGCACACGCTAGCGATTGAAGCCCAGTTTGAAGTGTGTAAGAGTTATTGCCAAGACTTGAAACTTTATATCTACCATAAATGTAGCGCTGGCTAGCTTTCCGATGTATTGGCTAATATGTTATCGGACTATGTGGCAGTCACAGTTGTAGGTGTTAATAAATATTATGTTTTTTTTTTACACAAAACTTTTTATCTCAAAAAGTCAGAGACACGAATTGAAGGCCAATGCTGTAAAAATTATATAAATAGCCAAAGGCTGGGTTGATAGGCACTCAAAGATGAAATAGACATCAAAGCAATGAGTCTGCTAGACAGCCGGTTAGTGACTAAACAATAATTATTTCTTTGTTAAAACACAAGAGGCAAAAACTTGAAATCGGTTTACATCGAATCACTCGACACCCTACAAAATGCTATTAATTAGTGTTTTTTTTTTATATTTGGCATAGTCAAGTTATAATGCCAAGTTTCCAGAAAACTTCCTAGTACACCGCTTTTCAGAACTATAACTGCACTTACATTTTAAGACATTCTCATCTCTCAAGAATCAATGGGCAAAGCTTTAAACTGCAGTTTTGAACATAAGAAAACAATAAGTTTAAAAAAAAAATTATTTTAAACATTATCTTGTTTTATTAACAGTTACAGTGATGTGCGATGAAATAGAGCCAGTGCTATAAAAATAATTTAAAAAAAAAATCTAAGAAAACTTTGCATTTTTAATTTTTTCTTTTAATATGTAAAAAACATAGCTGTTAAGTAATGATTACTCGTCGTAATCATTTCTTATTCGATTCTTTTTTTCAAAAAGATAAAATAATTGATTAAGTACGATTCTTTTCTGTTTGTAATCATAATCAAAAAATAATAACGATTACTTGAGATTACGCAAAATAATCAAAAAGAATCAAAAGTAATCAAAAAAAATAATCCGATTACTTTTCGAGATTATTTTTGATTCTTTTTTGATTATTTTAAGAATTTCAGTCTTAGGTACAAAATATTGTATTAAATTTTATTAAAAAAAAACAAAGTTATGTATTTCATTATAAAAAAAAGATTGACAAAAAACAAGAACGAGAACAATAATTTATCATAGTACAACATAAACGAAACAAAAATAAAACCTTGTTGCTCTAAATTACTTTTTGCATTCATAAGAACTAATTTTTCAAAAGAAAAATCAGACAATGATTGCCGTCTTGGAGTGTTTACTATGCCGGCAAAAACAATAGTCTCTCAACTGGCGCTGAGGGCATTCAAGGAGTATTTAATGAAAGAAATGGTTCCTTCAACAAGCCATACTTTTGCCAAATCATTTCAGCACTTGAATTGTCATGCAAGTAGCAGAAGAGTTGGTCTGTTGGGATCACTAATCGGGTTTAACGGTGTCCTGTGAAAAATCATTTGTGTCAATTTCATCATCACTTTCACAAAATATTCCATACTTTAGACTGAAATTCTTAAAATAATCGAAAAAGAATCAAAGATAACCTTTAAAAGTAATCGAATTATTTTTTTGATTATTTTTGATTATTTTGCATAATCTCAAGTAATAGTTATTATTTTTTGATTATTTGTAATCGTAATCAATTAATTATCATAAAATTCTTGTTTAAGGATTATATAATCATTACAATTCTTTATAAAAATATTCTAATTGATTACTAATCGTAATCGCAATTTAACAGCTATGGTAAAAAATAATTATTCATTTAATTAATATTAGTACACTAATTAATTAAGTTAAGTGTGAAACATAAACGAAAAAATTCAAAATTCAATGATATGTCCTCTTTCGGCTGTGACTTGAAATAGAGCCAGAAATAGTCACTTGATTTTAGCCATGACTTGTGATTAGAAAATTTGAAATTTCATAATTTAATCAATAGAAAATATTGAAATTATTTAATTTAATTATAATTTATAATTATTTCTACCTCAATATTTGGTGGAGTATCCATTATTTCTGATAACTGCTAAGCAACGCCTAGGCATCGAATCCACTAGTTTTTGGCACTTAGTAGCTGGAATTTTCTCCTATGCGTTCTTGATTAACCTCCAAAGATCATTTTTGTTGATTGGATGTCTGTCTAAGAGACACTTTAACCTCTCACCATAAATTTTCGATAGGATTAAGGCCTGGCGACTGTGGCGACCAGCTTAAAACTTCGATGTTTTTTGTCTAAACGATTCGTTATCCCACTTCAATGTGTGTTTCGGGTCGTTATCCTGCTGAAACACCCATCGAAGCGGCATATTTAACTCTGCGTACTTCATCATGGTTTTAGTCAAAATCCTAGTATATTTTAAAGCATCCATCTTTCCCTCGAAGGAAAATAAGGGATATGTGCCATTATTTGAGAAACACCCCCAAACAATTATTCTCCCAGCGCCATGTTTACCAGGTTTTTATAGTGTGTTGAGGGAGGAATTCGGTATTGGGGGATCTTCTCATAAAAATGCTGCCTCGGTCTGAGTTAAATAATTTAACTTTGGTTTCATCTGACCAAAGAATGTTTCGCCATTTGCTCATTGGCCAATCAACATAATCCCGTGCGAGTTGAAATCGCTTGCGGACATAAACTTTGGTCAGGAATGATATCTTCCGAGCAGGTTAAGCCCTCATTCCGTTTTTCATTAAAAGTTTTTGAATCGTTGAAGTATCCACGTCCAAGGAATATTGTTTCATGAGAGCGGAAGAGGTCACAAACGGATCTTTTTTTACGTGACGTAAGAGTCTCTGCAAACTGGTACTTATTTTGGTTGTTTTCCTCTGGTGTCTTTTTTTTTTTTTTGTGTAGACTTTAATGTGCTCTCAACCATTTTCTCTAAGCAGCCAACTATACTGTCTATTATCCTTTAGCTTTTACCTTGTTTACGCAAATTTTTAATAATTTTTCGGTTTTCAGAACTGCAGTGCTTGTCTCTACCCATTTTTAGACCTAATTGTTTGAAACACAAAAATTTATTTTAAAATCATAAAACTGAGAACTCTTACTCACGTTCTGTAGTAAAATTTTATTAAAAAAGATATTTTTAGAACTTTTTAGTTCTATTGGTTGGCTCTATTTTAACGCACACACTTTAAATGCAACATTATCACTGTTTCAGAGATTAGCGAAAAATTAAGGCGCAATTGTTCTCAAAAACAACTGTACAATATTCATGGGGGAAGTGGTTTATAAACCACGTTTAGTTCAGAGCATGCCAAGTTGTCACAAAAAATTTTAATTAATTAATATCATCAGCAAGTGCGTGGCTCTATTTCATCGCACATCACTGTATAATGTTAAGTTAACTTTTTGGCCGTTGCACAACTGTAGGCTGCATTTAAATATTTAACATAAACTTAGGATTTGTTTCACTTCTTTGTTTAGTTAGTACATTATATTTATACCCTCACTTTGTCTGTAACACATCAGCATCACAACCCGAGCCGATTAAGCCATGTCAGTCTGTCTGTCATGTCAGTCTGTCTGTCTGTCTGCCTATGATCACGATTACAGCCGTAATTTTCAGAATCTCATCACGAAATTTGACATTTAAGTTTGTATCTAAAAAATAAAGATCAAGTTCGAAAATGAGTCAGATCAGATGAAAACTACGCCTACCTCCCATACAAAGTGGCTTTATCAAAACGGTAAAATCATTTAGAATTCCACAAAAATTAATATATGGGCTTGAAATTTATTTATTTATATGACCTTTGATATTTAATATGCAGTCTGAGTATGAAATTCAACCAAATCGTATAAAACCACGTCTACCTCCCATACAAAGTAACGTTATCAAAAAGGTAAAATCTCACTAAATTACACAAAAATTAATGCGCGAATTTGTAATACTGCATGTGAGCTTTGATATGTAACATGTACGGTGAGTATAAAATTCAACGAAATCGGGTGAAATCCACGCCTATCTCCCATACAAAACATTTTAAGGCTTTGTATATACTTTGGTTCGGCCGTGGGGGTATTTTAACTTCGACACAGTCAAAGATCATTTCTTACTAGTTTTAATTAATAGTGAGTGGGACTGTTCTTCTGAATTAGCTCAAATATCCTCAATTTCAATACTCAATACTTCACTCAATATTCAATACTTCACGTACAATTATTCTTCAGACTTTATTAATTGGATTTAGGTCCGGCCAGTCTGGCCAATGGCCAGTCTGTTGGCCATTATAAAATCTCAACATTATTTGCTTGCAGCTACCAGCGAATCACATCTTTTATGTGCTTTTTCCTACTGAACAACTAAATTTTCCATTGCGCGTTGCTGTAAATATGGATCAGGTTTGTTCTCAGTAATATTGTGTATTCTTTCAAGTTGATGCTAGTGGTTGCAAAAGCAATCTACGCAATCTAGCTACGTAAAATGCGGCTGCTGGAATTTACGCCGAAGAACTTACGTCCGAAAAAAAGAAATGGCAAAAAAGCCCAATTTTCCATAGCATCAAATTTTGGAAAAAATTCCCGAATTTGAATGGCAATTGAGCCATTTTTATATCATAAAAATAAGGTCCAAATGGTGTTTTTTTTTATGATAAACTGATAAATGATTTATGATGCCCATATACGGAATTTTGTATGTTTACCTTCGGAGCAAAGACAAACCATTTTATCATAACGAGTTTGAAATTTGTTTTTCATGGAAAAGGTTCATGGACATTATATCTGAATAAGGTCCAAATAGTCTTTTTTTTATGATAAAATTATTTGCCCTTAAACGGAATGTTGTTTTGTTTTTTCCTTCCGGGCAAGGGCAAACCGTTTTATAATAACGATTTTGAAATTTCTCATCTTTTTGGGAATAAACAAAAATTCGGGCTTTTTTCTATATTTTAATTTGGCAAAAAATGCCCGATTTTTTTCGGGCCTAAATTCCAAGCTTGTTTATATAAAGACCCGAAATTTTTTGGTACAAACACCGGAAAAAATTACATAATCGTCCAAAATGACGGGCACTTTTTCGTAAGAGTTAATTCCCGATTTTGTATGGAGAATTTTGTGGTTTTTTGCCATTTTTTTATTCGGGCCCAAATTCATCGGGCGTAAATTCCGGGAGCCATAAAATAATTCCCAAACTTCCAAGGAGCCACCGTAATTGAACCTTTCAAAAAATTCCGAACTCTTTGTCGAACCTTCTACGAAAAATGCGGAAATTTTGGCATTTTCTAGTTCAGTTAAATATTTAACACATGGCATTGCAAGAAACCTGGTCGTAAATTAAAAAAAAAAAACTAGAAAAATTTTATGAAATATTTGTGCCTCTTTGGCGCACAAAAAGCTTTCAAAGAACTGAAACATATCGAAGTGCGGTTATTGTTATGTAGCAGCAAAAAATAGAAAATCAATTTTAACGGTACATAAAACGCAACCAACTGTTGCTTACTTAAACTGGTATCTTAGTACAGCTGTTGACAACTAATTAGAAACATTTAAGACTCTTAATATAAGCGCTTGATAAACAATAATACAAAATATAAAAATTGAGTGTTTAGTTTTTACTCCATAACAGCTTTATTATATTTATTACTCTATTTTATTCTCTCATTCATTCAATCATTTTGCTCTTATGCTTTTAAATACCGTTATATAGATCTAGAGCTCAAACAAAGCGCGACAGCTAATTAGAAACGTTAAGTAGTGAATTTTTTTTTTATTAAGTGCTACTTTGTGTTTCTGTCACGTAAATTATTTTCAAAGTTTAATTTGTAAAAAATTTCAAAGCTTTTATTTTCAGGATTATATAATGGGGAAAAGCAAAATCTGCACTCCTATACAAAGAAGCTCCATTTTTTAACTTTGCAAAGCTGAAAAGTCGTATAAAAAAATTTCATAGGAACTGAAATGTTCCAAAAACCTGTTTTTTAATGTTTTACAGCATGTAAGCAAATATGACACCATATAATTTCCAAGTGGATCATTTCACGCCGTTTGGTAGGAACCGTGCTACATGGTAGAGCAAGACGCAAGAAGCCACTTCTCTATAAAAAAAAAAAAAAAATAAATAACTGGCCATTTCAGCCCTTGAAAGGACTTTGACCTAGCTTCTTATGATCAATTGTGTTGTGCGTGTTATTAAGTTTGTACACAATTGACCGAGAAATGGACCTACAGGCTTAACGCCGACTCCGAACGGCGATGAACGAAATTTTCTTGTTCTCAAGAAGCTTTACATGGCATTTTGAATACCCTCTGAGGCTTGCCATTGTCTGCAGAGAGGTGGCGGCCGTACAGAAAAATTATTTTAATTCAAATAATTTTCTGTCGCTGCTGGGGTTCGAACCTGGGTCTCCAGATTCGTTGACATAGCGGCCACGCACTTTAACCAACTAAGCCACGGCTGCCACACTTCTCTATAGGATTTAAAAAAACCGTTGAGTAAACTTTTTATATTGGAATTACTCATTGGAATTGGACTAAAAATCAGTAGAAGAATGTGCTTCGGAGCGATGAAACAAAAATAAATCGCCTTGGTCCTGATGGCCAGAGACATGTCGGATGGCTTATCAATCAAGAATTTTATCCTCACTATATTTCTCTCTTAGTGAAGCATCTTGGAGGATCTATTATGGTATGGGAGTGCTTCCCCTGGATTGATGTTGGGAAAATCCATAAAATTTATGGTATTTTAAATAAGGAAGAGTACGTCATGCTGACCTAGGCTAAAGAAAATTTGCTAGTTATCTGACAATTCCAACAGGACAACGATCCTAAACACAAGACTAAGCTCACACAGAAAGAAATTCTTTGCAGACATTTTCGTCAATGTTTTGGAATGGCCATCATCCATTCAAGACTTAAGTCCTATCGAAGATATGTAGGGTGACGTTAAAAAAACGTTAGCCTTAAAAATATAACAAATATGACAACTATTTTTGAAAAAATAAAAGTGGCCAGGAAGTCAATAACTATCGCTCGATGTCGGAGCCTCATAACATCGATGCGCAATTGATGTCAGGCAGTAATAAAACAAAAGGGTTTTGCAAGAAAATATTGAGCAAAAGTAAAAACATTAGTTTAATACCATAGTTTTCTTCTAAAAATATATTATCGTTTCTAATTAGGTGTCCAAGCGACATTTCATATTTTTGTAAATATGCAAGATGGAATAATTGCTTAAGTTCTTTAATATATTTAAAGGACACATGATGAAATAAATGAAAAAATATATGAAAATTTAATTGTTTAATGTAAACTGTAAGGCGTTTCTAATTAGTTGTCAACAGCTGTACCATATGCTCTCTTAAATGCCAACAATAAAAATTTTTTGCATTTCATTTGCGGAGTTCATCAAGTAACAATAGGGTGCGGCTATATTTCTGCACCGAAGTGTATTTATAGCGTATTTAAAATCATGATAAAAAAACCATATTAAAATCTAAAACTTGTTTTTAGAGTTTTGAAAGCACCATAAATTTATGTATAATAATTATAATTTTTTAACCGGAATCCAACAAACGTCTGAGTTGTTTGTTGGTCTTTATTCATATGGTGTATAGTCAAAATATGCCAAAATGAGCCTTGACAAGTCTATATGTCCTACCCTTGACAAACTCAATTACTAAGAACATCGGGGAATTGACAAATGTGGTTCTTCAGTTACACTTTCACATACAGCAGCAATATTTTACTCAAAACATATACTAAGATGATGCAACGGAATTTGCACGTTCGTGACGATTTCAGTGTCTTAAAATTTCACAATCTTTTGAATTGCTTGAACAGTAGGACGATGTTGAATGCCATAATCGGCGCTTTTTTTGTCCTAGGTCTCAAACGACCTAAAGACAAATAAAGTGACACTTGCAATAACAGGTATGTTTTGCATATCAGAGTCAATAGTACGGGCTTGTAGCCAAGAAGCTGTACTTGGCTGTAGAGACAGTTTGTGGAGAGAATCGCTTAGTAACATGAATTGACTAAGGTAAATGCATGACACTTGCAACTGATTTCAATTCACATGTTTCTCTTAATTGTTCTTTCCATCCTGCTATCAACTCATTTCGAACCAAGGCATACTTGACTGAATATTCTGAACATCTGAAATATTTCGTTTTACTTAAAAAAAGGCTTTGGGCAGTTTTTTTTTTTTGACTCTCATGGCATATAAATGATGTTGAAAAAACAACCATTGATAAATAAAGGGTATTTTTTTAGATGTATAGAACTTTTCTTTCAAATGAAACACAGAAAAATTAATGAAATGGCCAATATTTTTTCTTTATATATAATTGTGTCTTATGCGTCTTATGAAGACCATGCTGTCGGTCCAATTCTCCACCACTTTTTCCAGTATAGCCGGCCTTATCTCGCCAATAACGCGGTGAATATTCACGCACAACAGATCGGTCGTAGCTGGTTTATCAGCATAGGCCAGTGACTTGATGTTTTTTTTTTTTTTAGCTTTGAACCAAGGATTTCAGGTGGAATACCTATTCAGTCAAGTCTGCCTTGGTTCGAAATGGGATGATAGATTATTGGGAAGGAAAGGGCAATCAAGTGAAACACGTGTAGGATGTTCTAAGCGTGGTGGAAAGCCAAAGAAACATGTGAATTTGAATCAGAGGCAAGTGTTATGCCTTTACCTCAGTCAATTCAAGTTCTAAGGCAATCTCATCCACAAACTTCTCTACCATCAACTACAACTTCAAGTTGTAAATATTGATGAATTTTTAATTTCAGTTGATTAGAAATGAGGATAGAAAATTTAGAAAGGTTTTTTAAGCGAAGGACCATGGCCTAGCCGGGAATCGAACCCGTGACCTCTGGGGTGGCAGTCGAGCACGCTAACAACTCGACTACCGAGGCCGCCAAAGCGATGGTTTCACGCGCTGTATGGCTTGTTGCACCGTCCTACTGGAACCATTTAGCACTAGACAATTGATATTGGTGTAGGAAACCAGAAAGTTGCGCTACATTCGCCTGTAGCACTTACTATCTCCGGCAACGTTGGCTCCAATGATGCCTTCGGCATGCAAACCACACCAGACAGTAACTTTTTTTGTGGATGTAAGGCAACCTGGAGAGTCTCTTCAGGATTGTTTTTTAGTCTAAATATGACAAGTTTGCTTATTTGTCTACCCGTTAAGTCAGAAATGTGCCTCATCACTCACGTGCCTCATCACATAAGTCAAAGTATACTGAATATTGCAAATGTCAAAGACATGTGTTTACTTTGACAACTGGTTTGACAGCTATCCCTCTAGTAAATTCTGTACCTCTAAAAAAACCACCCTTTATACTGCAATGTTATTGAACCATATGAACGATACACACAAAGCAAAACGGCCACATTTAAAGAAGAATAAAGTTATTTCTTTGCAAGACAATGCAACTTCTGGCATGTCTTTGAAATAAAAGGTAGAACTCAACAGATAACGCTTTGAATCGCTTCTTCATCCACCGTATTCTCCAAATATATCCCATATCTTGCTGAAGAAAAACAAATTTACATCAAGTGAAGAAGTTGAATTGCAAATCAATACGTATTTTGAAGAGTTGTACAAACCATACTATACGTAAGGTATCGAATTGTTTAAAGATCGGATGGCAAGTGCATTGAGCTAAAAGTAGAGTATTTTGAATACTAAACATAAATTTTAACAATTCCTATGTGCTCTGACCTATTGAACAACCTAGTTACTTCAGCCAATCCGAAGATAGTTCAAAACTTGTTTTTATAAATTTTGTAACCTTTATTTCTTTTGAAATTGTTAATTGTTATAATCTTTTTTCTTAAATTGTTAAATTTGTTTTTCACCTAACATGCCAAGTCGTGCAGTCCATTTAAACAGTGCTTAAATGTCTACCGTATCACTTGTAGCGCACATCAATTGCTTTTGTCTATGAAGTGAGCAAACAATTTATTCAAGTTTTTTATTGAAATGCATAATGCACTCAAACGTCTGTTGCAAATTGATCAATAAACAGACACAATATATTACAGAGCTGCCAAGTTCGTTTAAAACTTTAAAATTTAAAGTTTAAATGGATGGAGTCTAGAAGTTTCATGGAATATCTATTTTTTTTTATAGAGTGGTGGCCGTGTGCGAGCGTACCAATTTTACAAATCATAATGGTTGGAATCATTCTCAGAAGTACATAAAGCCAATGTAAAGCTTATTGAGAACATTCACATTAGCGATTGGTAGTCGGCATAAAACAAGTAGGTAAAGTTCTCGATCATTTGTGGCACGCACAACACAAAATGAAAATAAGAAGCTAAGTCAAAGTAGAGATGGGTCGTGCCAAGGTATATTCAACAAGGTAGTGTTAGTTGTTGAAATTCTTTCTTGTAGTGGGTCAAAATCGGCTGTTTACGAATAAAAGCACAGTTTTCTATTCGCTGTTTTTTTTTCTCTTTTATATTCTTCTTATGTTTGACAGCTGCTGTACCCACCACTCCGACACGAGTCTACCTTGTTAAATATGCCTTGGGTCATTCAAGGAACTATGTTCACTGTTGGACTAAGTTTCAATCGTTCCTTCAGAATAACTATAGCATGTTCGGACAGTTTCGATTGCAATGAAAACAATTTTTTCATATCACGCAACTAGTTCCGACATCCCTTACACACCCATTACTGCTTAGGAGTTTGTTCGGCTACAAGCACAACGATTTAGGTTATGAGAACAACCGAGATAAATGTAAAGTAGAAATTGTCGTTCTTTCTTCAAACAGAACTAGCAAAGAACGACCACAAGAAATACACTTGCTACTTTCTTTCAATCCAAATAAACATATGGTACTATATAGTTACGGACATGATAATATATGGGTACTACACGAGTTAACGCAAAACAATCTCATGGACCGAATTTCCATCTGCGAATCGCTGCTGAATCGCAACAGAATCGACCCATTTCTGAAGCGGATGGTGACTGGTGATGAAAAGTGGGTCACTTACAACAACGTCAAGCGAAAACAGTCGTGGTCGAATCGCGGTGAGCCGGCGCAAACGGTGGCCAAGGCCGTATTGACGGCCAGGAAGGTTTTGTTGTGTGTTTGGTTTGGATTGGCAGTTAGTTATCTACTATGAGCTGCTCCCGTACGGCCAAACTCTTCATTCGGACCTGTACTGTCAACAATTAGAGCGTCTGAAGGAAGCAATTACACAGAAGCTTTCAGCTTTGGCCAATAGGAGAGGAATTGTGTTCCAACAGCACAACGAATGAAGCCTAGTAACTTAGTTAATGTTTCTTTTTACATTAAAAAATTAATATATCGCTCGTTAACTCAAAAAACTAGATCTTTCAAGTATACACAAATTATACACAGTATAGATCATGGTAACACGAATGTTGCTGTGTAATTAACTCAATTTTTATGTTTTTTGGATTATAACGTTATTGAAAAAAACGAGCGATATAATATATTTAATTTGCTTTATTTTATTTATTTTATGTTAAAAAATTAACAGAAGTTTGTGCTCAATATTTTTTAAAACTAGTTCAGAGCGCTCTTATATTACTCTGCATTAGGCTTAACCCTTAGCGGCCACACCTTAGCCAGTGCACATAGCGCCCACATTACAAATCATAAAACTTGCTTTTTTTTTTGTTTTATTAGCTTCTAAATAATCGAAATTTTCGATTCGGTGCCCGGTGGTGGTCAATGCAGAAGAGGACGCCTACATCTTTATTTATTTATTTCTTCCAGTCTACTGATTTATTACAATCTTACAGACTATACATATATTTTAACTTAAAACTAATTAAAAATAGTGAATAGAATTAATCTAAAATCATTTTCTGACACATTAAAATTTAAAATATGTGAAAAACTGTTGCATAAGTGTATGCATCTTACTATTGGCTCATTATCAGCATAATTGGTCCTGTGAAGATTTTCTTCGAACATACGAGTTCGTCGCAAATCCCTCGGCGTATCATAAATTTGGAAGAGGCTTGACAGTTCCTCACAATTAACTTTACCAGAAAAAATATTATAAACAAATAGAAGAGAACTAACTGATCTTCTATCTTTTAAGGATTGCAAGCCAAGGAATTTACGACGAACTTCATATGCTGGAAGACCATCAGGCCAATAAAGCTTTTTAAGCGCATATTTAGTCATATGTTTTTGTAATCTCTCAATTCGGTTTGAGTGTATTATATAATATGGGTTCCAAACAATAGAACAATATTCCATTATACTACGAACCAAGCCAATATATAATGATTTTATTGTTAAAGGATCCTTAAAAATGTGTGTATGTCTTTTAATAAAACCCAGCATGGAGTATGACTTTGAAATAATATAATCATAATGATATTTAAAATTTAATTGAGTGTCAAAAATCACCCCAAGTCTTTGATTTCCTTTTTACGATTTAAAACGTCATTATGCAATGTGTAATTGAATAAAATACTGTTTGTGCATTTAGTGTATGAAACTATACAACACTTACTTATGTTCAAGTTTAAATTGTTTGAAACACACCAGTGGTATAAAACTGAAAGGTCACTTTGAAGATTAATGCAGTCAGACGTATTTGACACTCTATAAAAGAGTTTAACATCATCTGCATACATTAAACATCTAGCAAATCTCAAATGTTTAGGCAAATCATCAATAAAAATTAAAAATAACAGCGGTCCGCAATGGCTACCTTGTGGAGTGCCTGACGTAGCATGAATAGCAATATCGGAAATAGTTGAACCAATCTTTACATAAAGTTTTCTTTCTTTTAAATAACTTTTAAAAAATCCAATTAAAGAATCCGACAGTCCGAAAGTTTTCAGTTTGTGCAAAAGAATTTGGTGATCAACTTTATCAAATGCTTTGGAAAAATCAGTGTAGATAACATCTAACTGAGTACCGTCCTCCATTGCATTAATTATATTTTTTGAAATAAGCAATAAATTTGAACATGTTGACCTACCAGGAAAAAACCCATGTTGAAATTCAGAGATGACTCGCTGTACGTGCTCGAATAATTTTATTTTAAGTATATGATCAAATAATTTGGCTATTGTGCATTGTTTCACAATTGCCCTGTAATTATTTACATCACAACGATTGCCAGATTTAAAGATCGGAATAATTAAGCAAGTTTTCCAGACGTCTAGAAAAATACCTTTTCTAATGCAAAGATTAAAAAGAAGAGCTAAAGGAGTAGCAATATTTACAACACAAAGTTTAAAAAACATTGGTGGGAGATCCCATGTTCAAATTTATAGCTTGGTTTAAGTTGCGAAATTGCTAAAGCTACGTCATCACCAGAGACATTAATTACATCCAAAGAACCGAGATTTAGGTCATCAGTATTGAAATTGAAATTGTTGTGGATATTTGAGGACGAATGGTTTTCATAAACATTTTGAAAAAATTTAGAAAAAAGGTAAGTAGATTCTAACGGATTATAAGATTTCCAGCCATCAAATTCCATGCTGGTTGGATACCCAGTGGTTTTTCTTTTAGTATTTAAATACTCCCAAAAATACTTTGGGTTGGATTTTAAACTATTTTCAACATTTAGAACATAAGTTTTAAAAAGGAATTTATGAAGGCAATCAAATTCATTGCTTAATTGAAAGAAATGCAATTGATCTGCGACACAATTTGTATATTTGAATTTTTTTGCAGCTTTATTTTTGAGATTTTTTAACTTGGTTAATCTAGAATTAAACCAAGGTGGCTTATTACTTAGATGAGTACCTCTTTTGTAAGGAACGAATTGAGCAGCTGAACTCGATATTATGGAAGAAAATAATCGATAAGCTTCCGACGGGCACTCAACATTATTTAATAATGACCAATCAACCACATTTAAAACTTCATTAATAGCTGCAAAGTTACCTTTAGCATAATCTAATAGATAAATAGTGTCATTAGATGCAGGATCAAATTTATAGAAATCAAATTCAATAAATAATGCACTATGATGTATGCTGTTATTAGCTATTGGCGCCATGTTTTTTCTACACACCGCTTTAATATCATTACTGACAAAAATTAAATCTAGAATTCTATTTAGGTCATTCTTTATAGAATTAAGTTGGCGAAAATTATTTGCAAAAAAGTAACTCATGACAAAGTGTTCAGTATCCGACTGCATATTAAATGGTAAAAGATTGTTTTCATCAAAACCCATCTTCGTTGGAAGGATCAGGTGTTGGATAACCTGACCACGCTTGGTGTTTCCAACTGGCGCCAGCAAGCGCAAAACAGAAATGGCTGGCGGAATTTCTTATACGAGGCCAAAACCGACCTACGGTTGTAAGCGCCAGACAAGTATGTAAGTAAGTAGCTTCTAAATACATATTTACGTAAGATGTATTAAAGAAGGTGGAAGAATTAGGTGACGTATATAAAATCAACACCGTTGCGCTGTCAAAATCAAAAGAAATGAAGTGATGTCATATTTTGTCCGATAATCCAATGAAAAATCCAATGTTTTGTTACTTGTTCTTATTGCTTCGATTAAACAAGACGCGTCTAGTCTGATTTTTTTTTTTTTATTTTCGAGTGAATTTTGTCTGATTACATTTTATAGAAAAAATATATATGTACAATGTGTCGAAAAGCTGTGCTATCTGCCATAGTACCCGGAATAAGGAGAATATATCATTCTTTAAAGTTCCAAAGGACGACTTTCGAAGAAGAAAGTGGATCGACAACTCAAAAATAACCCGCTACGATGTCGATTTAATAGACGTCAACCTACTTCTTCAACCTTCTAAAATACATCTAGCATTTACGTACAGAAAAGTGGAAAAATATATGGGTTTTATGATATTAAAACAAAAAAAAAAAAATTTTTTAACTTTTTTTTCTGACCAGCACACCTCATGCACAAAGAGAATCGATGTTCCTCGCAAGCTGGTCTTCTACAGGCCGGACATCCAACACGCGTTATTTTGTCATTCTTTCGGTCGAACAGTACGCACCTCCGCGCTTGGTCGAATGTAACTTGGTCGAAGTAATTTTTACCAGGTCGCCCATTTCTTGATTGTTGTCAATTTTTAGGAAGCTCTTAATAACCATATGTTGCTCTTTCGAAGAAATGGTTCTACCAATCTCTGAAGTACCATCGGGAAGGTGAGATGCGCAATCATTTTCTTCAAAACGATGATCGCAGAAGTGGATTCTCGTGCGTAGCCGACTTAAAGCTTCCACATAATGTGGGAATTGACGTCTACTTGCTGGAGCATCCCGAAGAAAATCCGCATCGGTCACCTGTTTGTTCTCCGAGCGACTGAGCAGTTGTGCCACAATTGATCTAAATTATCCGTCCCTCTTTTCGTATCAGTATAGTGGAGAATGATATTCGGCTTTCCGTCCGTTATCTATTGAGTATGTAGATAAGTCGAAGTCGCCAAAACGATTTTGTTCTTCTACATATGTATATAAAACTATGTATACATCGATGATTCCATATCAATTCGACTATTTTTGAGCAAAATCTGACCTTTGTGATTCATATTTTTTTTTAAAATTTGTTGGTTAGTAGTGCCTCTGAAGATAACTTAAACTGTATTTTTTGTTTTTGCGAAAACAATTTCTTTTTTTCTTCCTTTCTTCCTACAATAAACTTACAGTAGATTAATTCAATAAACAATATCATATAAAAATGAAACTGAAGTATTTCACATGAACAGACAAGATTGCATAACGACTAGAATGAACAATGCTTTTTTACTAGAATATCAAAAACTTACCTTTATTTTGTCTATTGTCACCACAAACAAGTCGATTTAAAAACAATAGATCTGTGCCGAGCAACG
The DNA here is from genome assembly GCA_943735915.1 of Pherbina coryleti. NCBI lineage: Eukaryota > Metazoa > Arthropoda > Insecta > Diptera > Sciomyzidae > Pherbina > Pherbina coryleti. Next base: position 80,779,255 of record OX030952.1, on the reverse strand, counting down.
GCTACGAACTAGATACCCCAAGCCGAGAAAACGAACTCTCAAAGAGCCGTCTTGCATGTTTTCGGCTTCCTATGTAATGAAGTCTCATCTCACACATGTCTACTACCAGCAGATATCGTTACTTGTACCAATTTCAAAAGTTTTAAATCTCTAATTACACTTTTTCTGAGCCTGGGGTAGCAAGTTACCACGTATGGCCACTAAGGGTTAAACGACGTGGTTAATTCCACTCTGAACAAAATATGAAAATCAATTCTGTTTGGATTGTAGTCTCAATTGAAATATTTCTTTCTGTATTTTAGTTCAAATGAATAAGAGGAACTAGAGAGTTCCTCCACTCTGGACAACAGAAGAAATCGATGAAGCGTAACATGTCTCTTACTATTGAAGCTCAAACGTTCTACAAAGAATTGTTCCATGTCCGTTTCGGCTCTAGAACTGTTAAGCACAAGCCTAGATCAAAGTCGTTTCCAGGACTGGCCAATACACTCGTTTTTTTTTTTTCTTTCTCAAACTTTCTCAAACTTAAAAATGTTATTAAAATCGAAGTATAATTAACGATAAAATACATGTTTTATAAACTGCAGTCGTATTGTTTCCTTTCTCCAGAAAAAAATCCCCAAAATATCGCAACAAAGTCAAAATTTTTATTCCAAAAATACACAGTAAAAAAAGCAATTAAAACATAAAATGGCAGGGCATAATAGAGGAATCACACAATTTTGGAAACTCTAACGGCGAGAATCTTCAAATTTAAAAAGCAATTGAAATAAAAAAATACCCAACATCTTGTCTTGACTCATTCGACGACCTTGACTACAGGTGCATAAGCAGCATAGACTAGCGGCGTATGATAGGCGCGCAGCACTTGCGATTGGATGGTGCGAACAGCCGGAGCCACAATCGGGGTAACTACGCGCGCATGCTTGTGGACAACAGTTTGACTTTGATGCGAAACAGCGGTGGGTATCTCCTGCACCACTTCACCGACCTTGGCTACGGCAGGTTCATGAATGGTAATCGTTTCCGGTGCAATCACAGTGCGTATTCCAGGACGTGTGGAGATTGTTAGCGGCAGCGGTATAGTTTCTGCGGGCAGAACATGATGTTGTATAGTTGTGGCGCCTAGTTCTGAGACTGTGGATACCGCTAGCGATGAACGCACTGTAGCCTTGGATGTGGCATATGAAGCGGCTGCTGTGTTCGGCTCATCGGCCTGTTGTGACTCATCTGGCAGAACATCATCGTCGTCGACTGCCTCGAGATCGGCATCAGCAAGATTGGGCGCAGCTTCTTCATCTTGTGAGACATCATTAGATGTTGGTGATTGTGGTGCAGCACGCTCCAACAGCGCTTGTGTAGACTTGCCGTTTGATACGATGGTATAGCTATTTTCTGGCACGATCAGCTGCACGGTGGGATAGGCAGCAGCTTTGAGCGACAAGAGGCTGGTTATAATTAACAACTGTCAAAATGGAGATGCATGTTACAATAATGCTCTTAAACGCCTAAAAAAGTCCAAAGTAGTTACCCGTTTGAACATTTTCTTATCCAGAAGTTTTTTACTTGTTTTCCCAATTTTTCACAACTCTTTGTTTAAGCTTTAAAATTTGTTGATTTTTGTTTTTTTTTTTCTTAATTTTTTACTTATATGCTTTGACAAGCACCGTAGCTTAACTTATGCTCTCCGCGTTGCATTGTCGTAGCTTTTTATAGCTCAGTGGAGCACTCTTGTGAAGATCACCCATCTTATGGCTGTTCTGTGATCAACTCTCAAAGTTCTATTGAAGTTCTGGTTGCGGTCTAAAGCTTTGGGTATCACATAACTTTGATGATCTTAAGAGTCCGCAAAGTCTCAAGTTTCGTTTTTAATGCTTCAATGAAGCGTGTACTTTGAAGATTATAGAGTAACTTTTGTGCACTGCTATTAATTTTAAAATATAAAATAATTTAGTTGGGTCGTAAGTATATCAAAATTAATCAAATTGTCTACCGCTTATTTGTGGTCACATTCATTATTGAATATATTTTGTTCTCTTAGATCACATAATAATTGATTTAGCTGGATTGAAAGAATTTTGTCTCAATAACTTATAAAGAGTTCAATAACTCGCAGTCTCATTTTCTCGAGTTTCTCTTGAACTGTCTATTAAGGTGAGTCACCAAAACAAAAAACAAAAAAAACCGCCCCTTGTTTGAAAGCTTATGTTAAGGGGGTTTCAGTAGCATACTAATTTGTTTTTAGGTGGACCCAAAATCTGTCCCAAACTTTCTTTTTTTTTATAACTTCGTCAGTTTTCAACGGATCGTAAAACAAGAAATTTGGTATTAAAAACGAAACTAAACGAAACTGAACCGAAGACTAACGAATAAACTAGGAGATGAACGAAATCATTTCGAAGGCAAACGAAGATGGACCGATAGCTTAATACCAAAAACAAAGCCAAACTTGACCGAAAATTAAATTCACTGTAACTTTTTTTTCCTACAAATGAAATAAAAAAGTTTCTTCACAAAAGTTAAATGATTTTTTTTACCAACTTTTATTTTCTAAATAATAAATTTAAGTTTTGAGGTTAAGATCAAAGATGGAATCGGAGGAAAAATGTTGTTAAGACGAATTGTTGTCCTTATTGAGATCAATCTATCCAACGACCGATTTTTTTACCGATCGGTTAAAAACTGCTGAAATTATAAAAAAAATATAAAATTATAACTATAAATTATTATAGAAAAAGACCATTTGGTGAAGATTTTGGGTCCATCTAAACAAAATTTGTATGCTTCTAAAACCCCCTTAACAAAAGCTTTCAAATGAGGGGCGGTGGTCATTTAAATTATTTTTTATTTCCATATGGGGTGACTCACTTTACTGTCTATGCCAAGATTTTTAGTTTTAATTTTTTTTAATTAGTTCGAAATGTTATAAGTCTCAACCCATAAAATTAAGGAGCATTCAGTGAGACAAAATATCCAGAGTACACTGATGATATGGAGGGAATACTTCTCTAGAGTTCTGAATGACAACAATCCCGCTAATAGAGATGATTTCCCGGAATCCCCAATAGTTTCGCTGCCCGATTATAATGAATTTTTGAAAGATGTAGCTCGGTTTAAAAACAATAAAATCGCAGGAACCCATAGCGTATCTGCTTAGATCTTCGAGAATGGATACGAAGCTCTAAATAAATGGATTCATGAGCTTCTATGCAGAATATCATCGCAAGAATGCATTTCAAACGATTTTAACTTCCCCATCCACGAAAAAGACAATACTCCCACCCTTTGTGCCTACTACTGTGTGATAAACCTTCTTAATATTGCATATAAGATCCAGTCGAGCGTATTATGTTAAAGACTGAAGCCCATCGTAGACCACCTGATTTGACCTATTCAGTGTGGTTTCAGAACTGTCAAATCTACTATCGACCAGACATAAGCTCTACGACAAATCATGAAGAAGACCCTAGAGAAACAAATTGATAGACACCATATTTTTATAGATTACACAGCCTTCCACAGTCCAATAAGGAAACACGTATACTCCACCATTTTTCCACCAGAAATTTTTTATTCCTGCAAAGTGCATACGTGTTTGCAGAATGAAGCACCACAAGTAGCACAATTAAAATCGGGAAGGACTGCACCCCTCCATTCGATATCAGACAAGGTGATTCCTTATCGTACGACACTGCCAACCTAAGAAAGTTGTTTTGTCATTCGAGCTGCTGATCTGACAAAACAACTTTCTCCTTGCGGGAGAGGAGGATATCCTTTTTTTTTCTCTAAACTTATGTTTTTGGGTGATCTTGACAGCTCCATGCAACTTTTAAGATCCCTAGAATACGATCTAAATTTTTCAGTACGCCCTATTGGTCATAATACGCGGGTCATTGCAACATTCTCTACAATCTAGAGCCTAGATTAGCGAAAGAGTCGAGTCGAATGGGTCTTGCAGTGAATGCATTTAAAATGAAATACCTAGTGTCAAGAAGTAAACAGTCCCAGCGGCTTGGAAACCACGTTACTGTACCTCCTTTCATGTTGTTGAGCACTTCGTCTACCTGCAATCCAATGTAAAGTTCTCCAACGAAATCTGCATAAATCGAAGGTTAGCTCTTGCCCAACGGTATTACTTTGGGCTGAAGTAGGCACTTGCAAAGCAGAGCCCTTTCTCGATGAACAAAATTCATGCTCTATAAGTTACTAATCATGTCCGTCCTATTATATGCAGCACATACCTGGATTTTGAGCAGTTCTGGTGAAAACATTTTGGGAGCCTTCGAGACAAATATACTTCGTAAGAACTTCGATTCCATCTACGTAAATGGCGAGTACCGAATTCGATGGAACCACAAGCTATATTAAGTGCATAAAAATCTAGCGACTTCGCTGGCTAGGTCATGTTAAGTGCATGAAAAGCGACGCTACAACGAAAAATGATTCTATTCGGTGCTTAGTGGCGGTCAACGCAGAAGAGGGTGCGTACATCTTCGTTGGAAGGGTCAAGTGTCAGACAAACGGATGACGCTTGGTGTTTCCAACTGGCGCCAGAAAGCACAAAGCAGAAATTGCTGCCGCAAATTCTTAGACGAGACCAAAACCAATCAACAGCTATAAGCGCCAAATAAGTATCAGTTTTCAGCTTTTTTTAAATTTTTTACAATTTATAGTTTATTTAAAAAATTTATTTGGCTCTAAATCGTTGATGAATTTTAACTTTGGGATGAATACAAAAATTCCAAAATGGGCCAATAAATGTTTGATTCGTCAAACATTTCGAAGTTAATTGACAGTGGAATAGAAATTCGTTGCTTATTTTTAATTATTATGACGTTCAGAGATCGGTCAGTACAGAATTCAAAACGACGGGAATTGTTATATGTTCCAAAGCTTATAGGGCTTTTAAGAATCTTTACATCCATAGTTGTTCTTTATTTTGAGTCCCCAAATAGCCAGTAAGCTTATGTGAAAAAAAAACCAAGCATACACATAATATTTTTGTTAGAAAAAAACGAGTTGGCCATTTTAGCTCCTTCATGTTACCTGAACGCAAAGAGAAGTATGTAAGTAAGTAAGTAACTGGCCATTTCAGCTCTTGAAAGGACTTTGACCTAGCTTCTTCAATTGTGTTGTGCGTGTTATTAAATTTGTACACAATTGACCGAGAACCGGACCTACAGGTTTAACGCCGACTCCGAACGGTAAAAGCTTCTTGTTCTCAAGAAGCTTTACATGGCAGTTTGTTTACTCTCTGAGGTTTGCCATTGTCTGCAGAGAGGTGGCGGCCGTACAGAAAAAGTATTTCAATTCAAATAATTTTCTGTCGCTGCTGGGGTTCGAACCCGGGTCTCCAGGTTCGTTGACATAGAGGCCACGCACTTTAACCAACTAACATACGCCACGGACGCCACACGCGAAGAACGTGTTCTTAAATGTTCGTACACAAATGATCGAGAACTGAACCTACTAGTTTTTGTGCCGACTACGAACGGCTTTACGTGTATTGTCTCAAGAAGCTTTGCATGTCAATATTTGCTACGAGACGTTTAATTTCCGAATGTGCTTGTGAGCGCTTCCAACCGAAAGTGAGCGTCAAAACAAAGTATACACCATATCGCTCGTTTTCTTCAATAGCGTTACAATCCAAAAAACATAAAAATTGAGTTAATTACACAGCAGCATTTGTGTTACCATGATCTATGCTGTGTACAATTTTGGTAACGATTTAATTTTTAATTTTTCTTTAATTTTTGTAGGAGAGTAGAATTTGTGATTCATTCACCTCAATATATTTCCGATTAGATCGTATTATATATCGATAATCTCCAGTTTTTTTTTGTCACTTTGTATGGATTAAACCATAAACATAACAGTAGTACTTCTATATTTGATGTTTTTTCTATATTTTGAAAATAGTCTGTTCAAAACTTAAAATGCTTCTCCTGAAAAATCTAGTTTTTTGAGTTGTAACGTATCGCAGAAAACGAGCGATATGTTCTAATACTTTTTACTTTATTTAAATATTTTAAAAAGCAATTTTATAAAAAATTTCACTATTTTTGGAGTTAATAATTTATGCTCTTATTGTATACTAACTAAAAATATAAATTATTTTACAACAAATTTTCACATAATTCAAAAACGAAAAATACACCATTTTCTTCGAGTCAAAACAAAATGTACACTTAAAGTTGTAAATATGAAACTTCCAATTAGTTACAAAATTCAAGCGTTCTCTGCCAAAAATAAATTCCGGGTAACTTTCTCGGCATATTGGCAGTATATGTAGAACCTTAGTAGCTTGAGTGGATCACAGTGTAAAGTCATACAAAGGCTACTGATGACTTGGTGTAGCGGCCAACGAAACAGTCTGTATAGTCAAGCTGTGTGATTTGCTCTATACAGAGCCGTTGTTGTTGTTGTTGGTTATTGCCTTCTTTGTTCTTCATGTTGTCTTGTTGTCATCATGCTTGGCCTAAAGCTCAAAAATTTGTTTTCAATATGAATAATAAAAAGGCCGTATACAAATATTAAGATTAAAAATTTCATTATTTTCATACTTTTTAGCAAAATCCATGCGTAGCCTTTGATTTTTTCTGATATTTCTCTGGCCATTTGCATTTAATGCACGTCTTATTGTACTGGCACTACCGTTGGTTCCTGATGATACGAAAAGATCATCCGCTATTTTCACTGCGCTTGTAGTTGGATATTTTCACCAGGGTGCGAAGAACGTTTGAAATATAATTGTTTTCAATTATCGTTCTCTCGCATATTCTTACGAACGAATGAAGAACGCTCTGCTTGCGTCGTTATACTTATCACTGATAAATTTGTCAGCTTCGTATTTTTTCGGACAAATTTTTGACACAACCAGTGTTGCCAGGAAAAAATATTTCGAATCGTAACTTTTGCTTTCAGCCCGTTGGATTTTCGTCCCGTTTGTCGCAAGGAAGACAAAGAAAATGAAATATAAATGTATGATCCACATTTAAGGTTTATTTATTTAAATAAATTACTTTTTTAAATTATCTATTTCTTAAAGCAATATTATACTACAAACATACAAAATCAGAGAATTTCCTCTGCAGAATTTAAGCTAGAAAGACCGCTACTTATGCCTTAACAGAATAGTAGAAATTATTATTGAACTGCATTTATTTTGCAACAATAATTAACTAGTTGTTTAACCTTTTTAATCAGAAATTTATCCTTATCTAAATATAAGGTGTATTTTCATCCAAGACGCAGTTTAGCACAAACATAAGAGTAAATAATTCAAACGTAAAGAAAAGTTTTGAAAGCAAGGCAGCGAAAGTAATTGTCATTCCTTATGTTGACATTCGTGATAAGAAGTGCTGCCAACATTTTTAAGTAAAAATAATGCTTCAAAGTTGCCACCATTGTTTTTATTTAAAATTTTTTTCATTTCATATAAAGGGTGTTTTTTTAGGGGTTTGTTTTTCGAATAGAGATAAAACTGGCATGTTGTGGTCAAATCTGGCAACTCTAATGTCATTTATGTTCAGTTTGGTTTGCCATTTCATCATGAACAGGTTGACAAAAGAACAACGCTTGCAAATGGGCCGAAAATGAAATTGATCTCGATGCTGATTTTCATCGCAAAATTTTGTTCAGTGATGAGGCTCATTTTTGGTTGAATGGCTACGTCAACAAGCAAAATTGCCGCATTTGGAGTGAAGAGAATCCACATGAGATCCTTGAGACGCCATTACATCCACAAAAACTGACTGTTTGGTGTTCTCTATGGGCTGGTGGCCCCATATGCTCGAAAAAGTGGCTGAAAATTGGACCTGTAGAATTGGCTTTATTCGAGCCAGCCGCGGCGGCCACATGCCCGAAATCATATTTAAACATTAATGGCATAAAATTATCCTTCCAATAAAGCCAAATTGATGGACATTAAAACGATTTTCTTGTGTTTTATCTCTATTCGAAAAACAAACCCCTAAAAAAAACACCCTATACATACATAAAGACATATATATGAAATCTGACGTCGGATCTATTTTTCCTGAAATCGTAACATTTTTGGGAATTTATTATACCTACTGTAGTATTTGTGTGAATACTAAACCTCTGCACAAATGCACTCGTTTTTTCCACAACAGTAGATCCAACAGTGCAGAGTTCAGAGCTTGACAGAACTCTGTTAGTCAAGCAGAGCTTATCCAAGTCATTGAATGATAACTATTACGCGAAAGACTTCTTGCGTTGAGACAAATTCTAAAAGCTCTCGTTTTCTTTAACAATATATTCTGTTTATTTTATTTTAATTATTCAAATACAATTCTTATGTTTAATACAGAAAACGACGTGCTTTAAAATTCTTTGTCTGCTACCGCCAGTACTTTGTTCAAAACTGTACACATGAAAACACATAAGTTATACAAAATAACCAAGAAGACCAACTTCGGCCCGTTATAACTTCTGATTTAAAGTAACTGGCTGCTTTGTGTGAATATAAATGTATATATAGCTTACACATACTAGAATAAAGTGCACGTCGAACATATGGATATATAATCACACAGTGAAATATTTACAGCCTGCTTCTTAAATGTTAACCCTTCGCATCCAGCTTTAAATTGTCGGTAACATTCCCTCGCCCGTAAGCGAGTCCGAAGCCGCAAGCTTACCCTCAGAGGTACTGACATCCAATGCTGCCACCTTAGCTACTGGTCGTTGAAGTACTGCAGACTTTGTTTTTATCGTCACTCTTCTAACTTGGCCATCCTTGGCAACCACTCTGTCGATTATTCTGCCCTTTGGCCAACAATTCCTTGGAAGATCTTGATCCACGATAACCACAATGTCGTCAATATTCAATGGAGGCTGCTTACAATACCATTTGCTTCTTCTCGATATTATAGGAATATACTCTTGTAACCATCGGCGCCAAAATTGATCCGCAAACATTTGAGTTTTATGCCAACGCTGGCGAAGGTCCATATTGTCGTTTGTAATAGGCTTAAAGCCATCTGATGAACCAATCAGTAGATGATTCGGGGTAATAGCGTCATCGTCATTAGTTTCGAGTGAGACAAAAGTTAGTGGGCGAGAATTGATTATAAATTCGATTTCCCATAAAGCACTCCTAATGCTTTCGTCGGTAAATTTCATGGATGGACATATGCTGTATAAAACCGTTTTTACAGACCTCACGAGCCTCTCCCAGATGCCACCCATATGTGGTGCCGCTGGTGGGTTAAATCTCCATTTTATTTTATCGAACGTGGAAGAGATTAATGCAAAATTAATGTTTTTTACGTTGTCACAAATGATCTTCTCTGCGGCCTTAAAATTCGTGCCGTTGTCGGAAAATATTTCTTTTGGAGTGCCACGCCTGGAAGTAAAGTTTCGAATGCACATAATGCATGAGCTAGTATCCAAACTATGAGCTACTTCTATGTGGATAGCTCGCACCGTTAGGCAGGTAAAAATAACTCCCCATCGCTTCTCGCGTCTTCTTCCCACAGTTACGAATATAGGTCCGAAATAGTCGATTCCGACGTATGTGAATGGTCGTTCGAAAACTGCAAGCCTCGCGGCTGGAAGCGCGGACATTTGTGGTACTTGAGGCATAGCGTTTTTATTTTTGCATTGCTGACACATGCGACGTACTTGTCTGTATAGGACTCGAAGTCGGGATATGTAGTATTTTCCTCTTATTTGATTAATAGTAGCTTCATGCAGTTGATGATGCGAGCTTTCATGAAATGACCGCACTAAAAGAAAGGTAATATGATGATTCGTTGGCAACACAATTGCATCCTCATGGTTGTTGAGATTTTCTGCTCTGCCTCTGCTTCTAATTAGTCCATTATTATCTAAATAAATATTCAAAGGTGTTAGTTTGCTAGCTCTTGCAACAGTCTTACCGCTTTTTAAATCACGCATTTCTTGACTGTATTCGCTAAGCTGCGCCTGCTGAAAGAGTAATTGCTGGGCTCTCGAAACCATATCAGAGTCAACTTCCTTTTCAAACGCGCCGGTTACGACAGCAGCTTTAAGTCGTTTGATGTACAAAATGAATGTAGCGGTAGCGCGGTAAAGTCGCTTCCAATTCGAAAAATATTCTACATTCAACGGTATGCTCGCAAGCTGTACGTTTCCAGTAAATAATAGGCAGTGCTTTATCTCACTCTCATCAGTTGGTCCAAATTCATCACAATGAGGCCAATTATCTGTGCCGGCTTCTAAAAACTCGGGCCCTGAGAACCAATTTCGAAAACTTGACTGCGATGTTGTTTTTGTAGCTAGATCGGCTGGATTCAATTTTGAAGGTACCCATCCCCACTGTGCAACGTTTGATGTCTCAAGTATTTCCCCTACTCTTTGCATAACGAACTGTTGAAAGTTTTTGGGGTCCATTGTTAACCATTTCAGAACAGTTTTTGAGTCCGTCCACCAATATTGCGCATGTATTTTAATGCGATGAACTTGCATGACCTTATTAGCTAGTCTGACTCCAATTATAGCGGCTTGCAGCTCCAATCTGGGGATCGACAGTGGTTTAAGTGGGGCTACTTTAGCTTTAGCTAGCACCAGAGCGACTGTCACATTGCCACCTTGTTCAATACGTAAATAGCAGACGGCAGCGAAAGCCTTCTCTCCAGCGTCCACGAATGTGTGAAGTTGAATATTTGTTGCGTCTTTCAGCATTTGTGAATAACACCGTGGAATTTCGACTGCCATTATGTGCTTGAGAACGGATTTCCATTGGCACCATTTAGAGTACAAGATGTCTGTCAGCGGCTCGTCCCATCCGATGGCAGAGCGCCATATGTCCTGGAGTAGGATTTTCAGCCCAATGGTGTAACATGATAAGAAACCCAGTGGGTCAAAGATAGACATTAAAACTTGTAGGGTCTCTCTTTTTGTTGGCACCACAGACTGTTCTAATACCTCGCGGCTAAGTCTTGTAAATCTGCAAGAATATTTAAAAATATCATTAGAAGGGTCCCAAACCATACCCAAAACCTTTGTAGCCAGACCCCATTCCCTATTGGTTTGCTCTTCAGAAGGATGTTTAAGAAGCTGTTTAAGGACATGTGAAGAGTTTGAGGCCCAGTTGCGTATATTAAACCCTGCTGCCGCATGGATTTGCTTTACTTGAGTTGCCAATTCTAGAGCAGCGTACTCGTCGTCTTCACTATCGATAAAATCATCGACATAGTGATATCTTTGAATAGCCTCCACCGCTCGAGGAAATGAGTTTTTAAATTGCTCTGCATTCTTGTCTCGGATGAAGTGAGCGATACATGGCGCGCAGTTCATACCGAAAGTTAAGGCTTGCATTACATATACATTTGGTTGCTGCAACTCCTCCTCGTCCCACCATAGAAAACGTTGAGCGTGCATATCGCTTTCTCTAACTTTTATTCTGTGGAACATTTCAGCAATGTCGCCACATACTGCAACTCTGCCAACTCGAAATGCTAATAAAACGTCCAAAAGTGGGTTAAGAAGATCCGGTCCTGTGAGCAAGAAGTCGTTCAGAGAGGCTCCATGTGCTTTAGAAGCTGCGTCCCAGACTAATCGTATTTTACCTGGCTTATTCGGGTTTTTAATAACAAATATTGGAAGGTACCAAATTTTGTCGTGATGTAACTTTATCTCATCTTTCGACAATTTTTTTGCATAACCTTTAGCAAGAAGGTTATCAATTTGAGATTGAATAGTTGATTTTAGCGCCAAGTCGGTTTTGAACTTTTTACGAAGACACCATAATCGGTTAAAAGCATTTGCGTAGCTGTTTGGCAGAATAACATCTTGATCGCGCCATGGCAACCCAACTTTATAGTGTCCGTTAACATGCTGGCAGGTGTCTTCCAATATGGCCATCGCTTTTTTATTATCCGAGGACATAAGCTGTGTTGGTTTAGGCAAGTCTAAGTTGAAGTAGTTTTTCATCGCCCCGTGAAGCTCCTCATATTTTTCGCGACAGTCACAAGTGTGTATATTCAATCTAAGATCGTGTGTTTTACTTTCGCTGCAGCCTTGAAGTGTCCATCCGAGACGTGTTTTAGAAGCTATTGGCTCACTCCAAGAACCTTCTCGTATCTTCATAGGAACGGCCAGTTTCCAATTATTAGCGCCAATCAACACTGTTGGTCTTGCGTTACTGTAAGACTTTATCGGCAGTCCTTTTAAATAAGGGTATTTTTTGGTTATTGCACATATATCAATCGATTGTGCTGGAAGGCCCAGATTTTCAATGGTATGAACTTCATTCAATTTATATTTCTTTCCAGTGAGCACATTTGCAATTTCAATATTTAATTTAATCGAATCACTTTCGGTGCGCGTAGTGTCTCCTGTCCATCTTAAGCACAGGGGGTCAGACGTACCTTCAAGGCCTAGATCTTGAAAAATTTTCTTCTCGATTAGGGTCACGGCAGAACCTTCGTCTAAAAATGCGTAAGTGTTTATAAAGCTATTCTTAGAATGAATGCAAATTGGAATTATTCTAAAATAAGGTTGAGTTTTATTGCAACCGGTCCTGTGGGAATTTAATTGTTCACTTTGCTGCGTGTGAACTAAAGAATTGGTACTTACAACTTGTGAACCTCCCTGACTTACGGTGTTTGATTTTTTATGGAGAAGTTGATGGTGTTTAATTTTGCATCCATCGATGCCACATTCTTTATTGATAAAACACTTTCTACGGTGTGCTCCCAGGCATTGACGACAGAGTTTGTTGGCCTTAACGGCTTCCCACTTTTGGTTTATTGACAGAATTTTGAAGTTGTCACACTGTTGTACTTTGTGGTCGTTACCCTTACAGAAACTGCACATGCTTCTAACAGGATAGGAGCTATGATGCTCAAAGTTGGAATGATGTGAGTTGCCCTCTGCCTGTGTGTGTGTGTTCAGAAAACTTCCCTTATTGGCTACCGGTGACACTACTGTACTCGCCGCCTCTGCCATTTGATACATCCAGTCACTAAAAGCTTTGACTATTGGAACCTGTTCATCGCGGCGCTGCATTGCCCAAGTAAGCTTATAAGTATTTGGTAGCTTGTCCACCAACTCTTTCACTAAAAGTGGATTATGAAGATGTGCCTGCATTTGACATCCTTCCATTGTGGCACAAATGTTTCGGACGCACAGAGCATATTCGATTAATGCCTCTAACTTGTCTTTAATTACCGGCATGGCACGCGCCTTATTAATGACACGTTCAAGTATGAGCTCTGGTCTGCCAAAACACATGCGGAGCGTCTGCATGATTTCGGGCACCATCGCTGGTAGGAGCAGTTTATTTTTGACCATCTCACGTGCCTTTCCTTTAAGAGATAACTGAAGTCTCGAGAGATTCTCTGCGTTTGAGAATCCAGCCACAGTGGTGCTGTTTTCAAAACTGCTCACAAACAGTGGCCACTCTTCTGGATCACCATTGAACGTAGGTAATTGCTTGGGTATGGCGTGTCGCGCAGCTAGCTGCGCTGGTGTTGGACCCAAATTCAGCATCGGTGTAACGTATTGTGACGATGGCTCTCCTGAAATGGATAAAATATTATATTTATTGTCTAAGTACTGTTGTTGAAGTTTCATTTCTTCCTCCAAGCGTTCCAATTGCAAATTACGAATCTTTGACGAACTGTCAAAATTCTGCGAACTTGTGACAAACGATGTTGGCTGTGTAGTGGTAAAAATACGTTGCTCTTGTGGGTATGAGAAGCACGCTTGAGAAGAAGCGCGATATGTTAATGATGTTGCTGGTAGATTTTGTGGTGGATATATGCTCGCAAAAATTTTATTGTTTGCTGAAGCTTCTGGTATACATGTTGCCTTTATTGCTGCTGTGGAGTACATTGGAGGTACTCCTGCTGCTACGTTTTGTAAGCTTTTACAAGTCGGCGATGTTTGCAAATTCATCAGAAAGGCAGAAGGTGCTGGTGCTGTTGTTGCTGTTACTATGGTGGTGGGAACCTGATAACTCCCTACACTTGCCATAGCAGGCGCTAGCGGTGCTGTTTCTGCTGTAGATGGAGGCCATGCAAAATGTACCTGTCGATTTGTTTGGGTGGTAGGCTGATCTGTATTTAATATCGATGAGGATGCTCTGGGACACGTTCTAGAGGCAGATTCTGTTGCTCCTTGTTCTATTGGCCCACTGGCGCAGAATTCACAATTCCAACTGATATTTGCTATATCACTGTCGACATCGGCGCAATTAAAATGGTACCATTGGTCGCAGGCGTCGCATTGTACCATGCGCTCATTGTCGAGTTCTTTGCATTTACGGCAATTTTGTTCCATATTTTTACTTAGCAGTCAATAAGTGGTTTTTAGTTTTCTATATAAAGAATTTTAAAGAAATATTACGCGAAAGACTTCTTGCGTTGAGACAAATTCTAAAAGCTCTCGTTTTCTTTAACAATATATTCTGTTTATTTTATTTTAATTATTCAAATACAATTCTTATGTTTAATACAGAAAACGACGTGCTTTAAAATTCTTTGTCTGCTACCGCCAGTACTTTGTTCAAAACTGTACACATGAAAACACATAAGTTATACAAAATAACCAAGAAGACCAACTTCGGCCCGTTATAACTTCTGATTTAAAGTAACTGGCTGCTTTGTGTGAATATAAATGTATATATAGCTTACACATACTAGAATAAAGTGCACGTCGAACATATGGATATATAATCACACAGTGAAATATTTACAGCCTGCTTCTTAAATGTTAACCCTTCGCATCCAGCTTTAAATTGTCTGTAACAATAACAAACGAACACTGCAGAGCACTCGTCAGCTTCAAATCAAACCATGTTCTCGGTTTGCTTTAACAGAACAATTACTAACAGCGAAAAATGCACCAATCACACCTAACACAACAGAACCTTGGCGAAGTAATTATTTCTACCATTGGCAAATAGAAATGTAATTTTTACGAATTCGATGTTTGGGCGAACACTAGGTCAAACTAGGTCGCTGAATCCGAAATCGTTGTCAGTATTTTAAAATTATAAAATTGTTAACAAAAGGGTTGCCACCTTATAATGTATTTTTTACGAGTTTTAAACATTGTAAAACAGTTTTAGGGGGTCACTGTTTTCGAATCTGATGTCAGAATTTTAAAATTAAAGATAGCTGAAAGGGTTGCCACCTAATTTTATTTTATTTTTCGAATTCGGTGCTGGGGCGAACACTAGGTAAAAATGGGTCGCTGAATCCGAATCCGTTGTCAGAATTTCAAAATTATTAAATTTTTAACCCTATAGGGTTGCCACCCACAAATATGCTTTTTTAAAAGTTTTAATCACTATTCTACAGTTTTAGGGGGTCGCTGATTTCGAATCTGAAGTCAGAATTTTAAAATTCAAGATGGCTGATAGGGTTGCCACCTAATTTTTTTTCATTTTTACGAATTCGATGCTGGGGCGAACACTAGGTAAAAATGAGTCGCTGAATCCGAATCCGTTATCAGAATTTCAAAATTTTTAGGTGGCAACCCTAAAGGGTTAAAAATTTCATAATTTTGAAATTCTGACAACGGATTCGGATTCAGCGACCCATTTTTACCTAGTGTTCGCCCCAGCATCGAATTCGTAAAAATGAAAAAAAATTAGGTGGCAACCCTATCAGCCATCTTGAATTTTAAAAGTCTGACTTCAGATTCGAAATCCGCGACCCCCTAAAACTGTAGAATAGTGATTAAAAGTTTTAAGAAAGCATATTTTTAGGTGGCAACCCTAAAGGGTTAAAAATTTCATAATTTTTAAATTCTGACAACGGATTCGGATTCAGCGACCCATTTTTACCTAGTGTTCGCCCCAGCATCGAATTCGTAAAAATGAAAAAAAATTAGGTGGCAACCCTATCAGCCATCTTGAATTTTAAAAGTCTGACTTCACATTCGAAATCAGCGACCCTCTAAAACTGTAGAATAGTGATTAAAAGTTTTAAGAAAGCATATTTTTAGGTGGCAACCCTAAAGGGTTAAAAATTTCATAATTTTGAAATTCTGACAACGGATTCGGATTCAGCGACCCATTTTTACCTAGTGTTCGCCCCAGCATCGAATTCGTAAAAATGAAAAAAAATTAGGTGGCAACCCTATCCACCATCTTTAATTTTAAAATTCTGAAATCAGATTCGAAATCAGCTACCCCAAAAACGGCTAAACACGAAATCTACAGAACTCTAAACGGTCTTAATACGCTTAAGTTTTTCCTACACTTCATTGAATTATTTGGATACTTGAATTATTTGGATCGGAGCCACACCCATTTGTCAAATCCCCATCCCAGTACCCTACTTCCCATATTCTACTTTCTAGTAGAAGGATATACCAAGTAAGAACTCCATACATATTGAGTTTCATTGTTATACGGCATTTACTTCCAAAGCTATTCAAAGACAGCATAACTCCAAGCGTTCTGCTGTTGTGTACATAACAACATAACTTCCTAGTCAGTGCACACTTCTTTTACGAATCGTGCCTAACATTGCTTTGGTTTTAGTTTGTTCTTGTTCTGTTCAAGCGACGAGTGCTCTTTGTAGTGTTAGGCTTGATTTCATTGATGAGAGCAAAACATAGCAAAAGCTTGCACTACAAACGAGTGCTTTGAAACGCATTTCAAGCGCACTCGTGAAGAGGTTTAGTGAATACCACTGCTTTAAACTTATATGTAGAGAAACTTTGATAAGAATTGAAAACATAATAAATTTTGGGACTAATCACAATGTTGAAGACTTATAAGTGGTATAACTCGTGTACAAAAAAGCGTACATTTTGTTTTGACGCTCACTGTATATCCGTTCTGGTAGGATAAAATGAATATTTAGTGTTTTACCTCTTTATGAGTTTGCAAAACTTTCTATAACTTGTTATTTAATTTTATGTAGTTTCTACGAACGAAAGCTGTCATTCTCTTATTTGTGTGATAGGAGCCACGCGTATCAAATGTGGGCTGGCTAGCTTTGTCACGTCATCGTTTACGAAATTCTTTATTTACATTATCATTTTCTATTGATTTACAAACAAACATACAAACAATAATAGATGTGCCTACATAGTTGCTGGATAGCTATGTTACTTGTTTCTCGACCACAATAATCTCTGTTGCATAACAATATTTAAGGTTTTGATTTCATGACAGACATCATGAAGAACTTGATTCATGAAATCACATATAAAATTACAAATATTGATTTCTAACATATGATGAACTTATATTTTCCTAGACGAGAACCAAGGATGATATAACAATCGATACACATATTTGTGTGGACATTCGAATTTTAAGCATACGAATATATCGGAAATTTCTAGAGTATCTTGCATAATCGATAAGTAGGCAAGTAACACCTTCTAGTTAATGTCAACTAGACAGTGCACGTAATGGTCAATAAACTGTTGAAACATTAGATTTTCTTAAGTGTCATTGAATGTTGCGCGTTACCTTTATGTTATCTGCAATGATATGTTGTCAGCAAGGGAAGAAATGAAATAAAAAACGGCTAAGATGAGCCAAAGAAAGTGAAGAATGGAGGAGTTTGAATGGGCTGGAGAACTGATATTTATTTATTTATTGGCCAAACAAGGCAATTTACTTATTCTAACAGGTTTTGGTGTTCGAAGATATGTCATTCGAGTGTGGGCGTAATCCGCCTACCTAAATGACATGATTTTACGAACACGTCAAAAAGAAAAGGCAATAAGAAGATAAAAAATAAGTAAACTTACATACTAGTATATTTCACACATATTTAGTAGTAGTAACTTATACTTAAGAGGGAAAAGGTATGAGTGGTGATTATGATAGATGCTTAGGGGGGAAAAGTGAAAAGAGATGAGAAAATACAATATACATTGAAAGTATTTACTAAGGGGAAATTCTTATGCATAGAAAGGTAAGAAAGTGAGGAAGGTGGATTTTGAGTTAAAGAAATAGAGAGCAAGATTAGTTTGGTTTTATTTAGAGAAAAGTGATTTTGAAAGGGTACGCTTGAAGGTGGATTAAGTCATGGACGTTGAGTAACAGTCGCTGATGTTATTGAATATTCTGCAACATCTACTGATGGGTTCATTGTATGCATAAACCGTATGGTGTTGATATTCATTCAACAGTCTAGTATGCCTAGCATAGTAAGTCTTAGAGGTACACTTACTAGATATATATTCAATGTTTATAGCTCCAGATAAAACATCAAAGGTGAAGCATGAGCTTAGTAACGTTCTCCTTGATAAAAGAGGCATCAAATTCAGAAGGCCGAGTCTGTTTTCTGTTCATATTTCAAGTTTCTGAAATCGTTAGGATCAAAGTAATCTCTAAACGCAAACAGTAGGAATTGTTTTTGGATTGATTCAAATCTTTCATTGTGTAACTCAAAAGCAGGATTCCGAATAATACAGGCATACTCAAGAAGTGGGCGCACTAGTGCACTGTATAGGGTCTTGGTTACCCACACATTCTTTTTTTTTTTTTCTTTTTTTTTTTTTTTATTTTATTTATTTATTATATTTACTTATCAACATCTTTTACACATTTAGTACAATATCGTCTTAATTAATATATTGAGCAATAGAATATGCAACATTCGTATTGACAATGAAAAAAGTACTTATTAGAAAGAACACAAATATTAACAAGCATATGCTCAAAAATTAAAGAAGTTGATAACTACATTCTGTAGTTCCTAGGGAACTAGTGTCGAATGTAGCTTCTTGAAAGTAAATAAGGTTGAAGACTAAATTTTTTATGATGTAAACATTAAAATATAAGTAAAAATAAAGATTTAAAATTTTTTTTTTTTTTTATAAATTATAGTGCATTTTTTTATAAATTATAATGATTTTTTTTATAAATTATAATAAAATAAATAAACAAATGAGTAAGCAACAAATTTAAAAAGAAGGAAAATATTTCATATTTGCACATTTAGAAGACTATCAATATCAGAGTAGTTTAATTGAAAAGCCAAGATTTTATATCATTAATGAAATTAAGTTTGGTGCGGTGATTTCTTATTGAAGCTGGAAGGGTATTATAAAGCCTGGGTGCAACAGAATCGTAAAAGTTCAGAAAATGGTGAATATTATGCTGGGGAATCAAAGCCAAGTTGCGATTATTGATTCTTAAATCATATTGAGCATTAAATCTATTCAATAGGTAGCCCGATCTAATAAAAAAAAATTTTAAAACTTTAAAAAAGTAAAGATGTTTCAGAGGAAGTATCTTGATTTCCCGAAAAAGTTGCATACTGTCATGAACACGACTTTTATTAGATACAATCCGAATGGCATGTTTTTGAGTAATAAGTAGAGGATGAATTTTATTCTTATTAGCTCCGCCCCAGGCGACTAAACCATATTGCAGCTTGGATTGAAAAATGCCATGATAAATAAAGGGTGATTTTTTTGAGGTTATGATTTTCATGCATTAGTATTTGACAGATCACGTGGGATTTCAGACATGGTGTCAAAGAGAAAGATGCTCAGTATGCTTTGACATTTCATCATGAATAGACTTACTAACGAGCAACGCTTGCAAATCATTGAATTTTATTACCAAAATCAGTGTTCGGTTCGAAATGTGTTTCGCGCTTTACGTCCGATTTATGGTCTACATAATCGACCAAGTGAGCAAACAATTAATGCGATTGTGACCAAGTTTCGCACTCAGTTTACTTTATTGGACATTAAACCAACCACACGAATGCGTACAGTGCGTACAGAAGAGAATATTGCGTCTGTTTCTGAGAGTGTTGCTGAAGACCGTGAAATGTCGATTCGTCGCCGTTCGCAGCAATTGGGTTTGTGTTATTCGACCACATGGAAGGTTTTACGCAAAGATCTTGGTGTAAAACCGTATAAAATACAGCTCGTGCAAGAACTGAAGCCGAACGATCTGCCACAACGTCGAATTTTCAGTGAATGGGCCCTAGAAAAGTTGGCAGAAAATCCGCTTTTTTATCGACAAATTTTGTTCAGCGATGAGGCTCATTTCTGGTTGAATGGCTACGTAAATAAGCAAAATTGCCGCATTTGGAGTGAAGAGCAACCAGAAGCCGTTCAAGAACTGGCCATACATCCCGAAAAATGCACTGTTTGGTGTGGTTTGTACGCTGGTGGAATCATTGGACCGTATTTTTTCAAAGATGCTGTTGGACGCAACGTTACGGTGAATGGTGATCGCTATCGTTCGATGCTAACAAACTTTTTGTTGCCAAAAATGGAAGAACTGAACTTGGTTGACATGTGGTTTTAACAAGATGGCGCTACATGCCACACATCTCGCGATTCTATGGCCATTTTGAGGGAAAACTTCGGAGAACAATTAATCTCAAGAAATGGACCGGTAAGTTGGCCACCAAGATCATGCGATTTGACGCCTTTAGACTATTTTTTGTGGGGCTACGTCAAGTCTAAAGTCTACAGAAATAAGCCAGCAACTATTCCAGCTTTGGAAGACAACATTTCCGAAGAAATTCGGGCTATTCCGGCCAAAATGCTCGAAAAAGTTGCCCAAAATTGGACTTTCCGAATGGACCACCTAAGACGCAGCCGCGGTCAACATTTAAATGAAATTATCTTCAAAAAGTAAATGTCATGGACCAATCTAACGTTTCAAATAAAGAACCGATGAGATTTTGCAAATTTTATGCGTTTTTTTTAAAAAAAAAGTTATCAGGCACTTAAAAAATCACTCTTTACAAGTTAAAAGCTTTTTGGAGCAAAAAGTTCTTAAATGGTAAAGCTGTCTTATGGCAGCCAAGAGATATCGTTTGAGAGCAGTTGTGTGGTCCAACCAATTTACTCTCCAATCAACGACTAGTCCTAAATACTTAAAACTCTGCACAAAATCAATTTTGAAACATTTAGAAGAACAAATATGCGAATCATTGAAAGTAATAATCTGGGACGAAGAGCCACATGTTTCTTTGTCAATAGCAAATATATCACATCCAGCGCCATGGAAGATAAAGTTGTCAAGATACAGATCCTTCCCTCCAATACTGAAACACATAATTTTTGTTTTTTCACTCAAAATAAGTTTATGAATAAGAAACCAATGCCTTAAGAGACTTAGATCATGATTAATCTCAGCCACAAGGTTAAAAACTGTATCACATTCGTAAGTACAAGCCATATCATCTGCAAAGGCTATTTTTTTACTCAAAAAAGGCTGCAAAAAGATTGAATTTATGTAAATCAAGAACAAAATAGGTCCCAAGACAGAACCTTGGGGAACACCTATATTGATTTTTATAAAAGAGCTAAACTTATTATTGAGTTTTACTCTTTCCTGTCTATCGGACAAATAGGAAGCAAACCAATTATGAATAGAGCCTCTAAACCCACATTTATATAATTTAGAAAGTAATATTTCATGGTTGACCGTGTCAAAGGCTTTAGTTATATCAATGAAGAGAGAAGCTGTTGTTTTTTTATTGTTTAAACTATTGTAGATATTGGAGCAAAACTCTAAAAGCGCATCTTCGGTAGACCTTCCTTCTCTAAACCCAAATTGAGAATCATTAAAGAAATTAATTTTTTTAAGAAAGCTTAACATTCTAGATTTAACTATTTTTTCAGAAACCTTAGAAAACGACTGAAGCAGAGAAATTGGCCTATAATTGTTTAAATCAGATTTGTCACCTTTCTTAAATAGAGGTATAACTTCAGCATTCTTCAACTGGTCGGGAAAAATTCCAGCACTTATGCTTTTGTTAAAAATATGGCAGAGTACATCAACAATATTAAAAGCAACATTTTTCAAAAAAGTATTAGAGAAACAACCATCAGTGGCCGAATGAGAATTTTTTAATGAGAGGATAGTTTTATACACCTCAAAGGAAGATATAGGCTCAAAAAACATACTATGGCTGTAAGGTTTTTCTTTATACAAACAATCACATTTTATATTATTGAGTCCATTATCCTCAATAGCAGTATTGCCAACGGAGGCAAAGAATTTGTTAAAAGCATTAGCTTTGTCTTCTGTGTTGCTAATATCTATACCATTAATTACCAGGCACGAAATTTGATCAGTATGACTAGTTCTATTTAATATATTATTAACTAAATTCCATTCTCTTTTTACGTTTCCCTTAATTTTGTCGAATTCATTAATATAATATATGTTTTTAACACGTGTCGTCTCAGCAGCAATAGCTTTGCAAAGACGCCTATAGCTTTGCTTAAGATTAGTATCGTTAGGATTTTTGGTAACCTTTTTGTAAAGTTTGTTTTAGAGTCTATTTTTGAAAGCAATTGAAAAGACATCCAGGGTTTAAGCTTTTTCCGTTTAGAATTTTTTGGAGAAACTTTTTTTGAGCACCTTTGTGCATTTTCAGACAAAATGTCCATAAAGAGATCATAAGCCTTTGACGGATCTAGCTCAGAATATATAGAATTCCATGATTCGTACCTCAAAATATTGTTTAAGACCAAAAAATTAGGTTTATGAAACGAAAAATCGTAGTTTTCTGATACATTTGTTGGAGTTGATTCTTAAGCTCCTTAGCACGTCTTTTTATGAATCCAAGCTGCTTACTAGCCCTAGATAAAGCATTGTCATAGTGAAGATTGTACCGTAGTTTTACACCAAGATCTGTGATATGATTTACTCTATAAAATTCAATGCTGTTAAGAAAGTCACAGTTATTCTTTACAAGAATCTTACGGGAGAAAGTTATAATGTAGGATTTATAAACATTAAGATACAGCTTATTTGGATTACACCATTGCAAGCCTAAAGCAAACAGTTTCGACTCTTAAAAACAAACATGAGCTTCGGACTTGATGACATGGTATATTCTAAGGTCGTCCGCATACATAAGGTGTGGATTCCATTCAAAATTTCCGATAAATCTGAGATGAAAATGTTTAAAAAAATCGGACCAATGTGACTAGTAGTCTCTGACTACCTTGTGGAACACCGGATGTGACAGAAATTCTTTTCGACAAGATTCCTTGGAACTTAATTAACTGACATCTTTCGCAGGGATAGAATTTAAGCCAATTTAGAAAAGAACCCGATATACCAAACCTTTGCAATTTTTCAATTAGGATTTCATGATCCACACGATCGAATTCCATGATCCACACGATTGATGTCCTTTTTCCATTTTAGTAAGAATATCAGAGACTAGTAAGATTCGTTGTTGTGGATCGACCCCTGCGAAAACCATGCTGTTGTTCGTTAAGGATTAATAAGGCATGTTGGTTTTGCACATATAACTTTTTCGAAAAGTTTTGGAAAAGCAGGCAATATGGCATGGCAATACCTCTGTAGTTTTCAACCAATCTCTTATCTCCTTTTTATATTTAGGCGTGAGATGGGAAGATTTCCAGTACGATAGAAAGCTACTGAGGCTGGAAGACTTATTAAAAATTATATATAATGGGTTTATAAGCTGGGCTAGCATTGAACTAGAAAGCTTGCTTAATATACATTATAAACATGCTTAATTCAGTTTAATTTCTGACCGATCGGATGAAATTTCTCAAGTTTATCTTAGAACATTACAGTAATTCACAGTTAATCGTAAACAAATTAATCATTTAAAGATGATGTGATGTAATACATTTAATTAACTCTTTCAACGATGTCAGTATGGAGATAAAACGAAGGATAACTCTTGCCAACAGGTGTTACTTTGGGCTGAGTAGGCAATTGATAAGCAGAGCCCTCTCTCGGCGAACAAAACTCTCGCTCTATTAGTCACTAATCATGCCCGTCCTATTATATGCAGCACAAAACTGGACGTTGAGCAGTTCTGATGAAAACACTTTGCGAGCCTTCGAGAGAAAGATCTTTCGAAAAATCTTCGGTCCAATCTGCGTCAATGGCGAGTATCGAATTCGATGGAACCACGAGCTGCATGAGCTGTACGCTGACACCGACATAGTTAAGCGGATTAAAATCGAGTGGTTCCGCTGGCTAGGTCATGTTGAGCGAATGGAAAACGACGCTCCAGCGAAAAAATATTCGATTCGGTGTCCGTTGGTGGCCAACGCAGAAGAGGACGGCCACATCTTCGTTGGAAGGAGCAGATGATGGATAACCTGAACACGCTTGGTGTTTCTAACTGGCGCCAGCAAGCGCAAAACAGAAATGGCTGGCGCATTTTTTTATACGAGGCCAAAACCGACCTACAGTTGTAACCGCCAGATAAGTAAGTAATTGATGTAATACGTGACTTATGACACCAGTTTTCACTGATAGTATAAAAAGTCAATGATTTAAGTCAAGAGATTTAACTTCTTTTCAGTCATCTCTGACTTTTCAATGGATCACACAATCCAAAGTTTTTCAAACCTTCAAAAATTCTAGCTTTATTAGGGGTTATAGAGATATTTTAACTTAGACCAAGTCGATGATCCATTCCATTCTGAGTATCCATATTCTGTGACTTTTACTTTCAAAGCTGTTCGATATCAAGAATTTTGCTTTGGCGGAGCCAAACCCCTTTGACCAATGCTTGTCTCAGTACCCTACTTCCCATATTCTACTTTCTTGTAGAAGGATATTGCCAAGATGGAACTCCATATTGATTTTCATTGTTATACGGCATTTACTTTCAAAGCTATTCGATATAAAAATATTTAATTGTATGTGTGGTGCCACGCCCCCTTGTTCAATTTTTCCAGTCGAAGAACACGACTAAATAGGAAGTTCCTAGCGAGTTTCATTGATTTGTTCGAAAGTTATAACGAAAATTTTGGATGTTGAAAATGCCACGCCCCTCTTTCAACGCCCATAAAATGTAACCAGTGGAATGGTACGTGTGACTTGAGGTCGAATACCAATTTTCGAGGCTGTGTAACCTATAACTTTTAAGCCAATCTATATCGCAAATTTGGGTTGTATGGGATGTGCCATGCCAACCATAAATATTCGGTGCACTCCTTCTCCCTACTCTTATTGATCTAAATAATTTAAATTGATTGGGAAAACACGGGAGAAAATGGTTCTCCCTACGCCTATTTATATATAGATTTTAATTATATGCTTAAAACAGAATAGAATACCGATCAATCCAAAATATCCATTTCATATTGGTGAATCCATTTTTAAAAATTCCTTTCCACATGCACTAAGGACTAAAACTATTTAGCTTCGTTAAATTTTGTTCCGTCTAAACCTAACTTTTCGATTTACAAATTTGAGAATAACATAAAATAATTTTATCGTCTACCAAGCTAACTTGCCATCATTTTTATTCAAATATCTTGAAAACTTGTGATCTTACTTCAATGTATTTCTATTCCAAAATCATCACCTCTGAATGAGAAAACCTGATTTGAAATTTAAAGTTTTGTCTGAAGACTGAATAAAATTCATCAGATTCAAATTTTTGGATAGGGTCCACTTGTACTTATTTTATAGGGTCCGCTTTAGCGTGGAATTTACTTTTATTTGTATATTTTGAAGAAATAAAACTTTTGCTTTAACTAAAAAGTTAGAGCCAGAAATCTTGAAATTCGAGGACTATCTATCACCAGTTGTTTTTATTTAAAGATTATGTAAAATTTAACTTTAAGATTAGATTTAAGAGTTTATAAAGTGGCGGCCGTGGCGCAGTGGGTAGGGTACGTGACCCATAAGCCAGAGAACCCTTGTTCAATTCCATCTGACGCAGAAAGTTTTTTCAATTGAATTCATTTTCTGTTCGAACATCACCTCTCTGCGGACAATGGCCATGTAAAGCTTCTTGAGAACATGTACAATAGCCGTTTGGAGTCGGCATAAGACCAGTAGGTTCAGTTCTCGACCAATTGGGTACAAACATTTTAATAATACGCACAACGCAATTTATCATAAGAAGTTCGGTCAAAGTCCTTTCAAGGGCTGAAATGGCCAGTTTTTTTTTATTTTTTTTTTTATAAAGTTTAATTTAGTGTAAAAACTTTATTTTGTGATTGAATTTTCACCCAATTCTCGTTATCCTATTAAGTTGAAATTTGTACTCACATTTAGTTCCGATGTAAGCTCAATTCCCGTTATCCCATAGAGGCAAGTCAACTATTTAACAAGACGTCAGTTTCTTGGGATGCGCGCAAGATAGTTTTCAGAAAGGAAAAACAATCGACGGCGAGTACTATGCGAATTTATTGCTGTGTTTGAGTGATGAAGTCAAGATAAAACGACCGCATTGGACGAAAAAGAAATTTTTCTTTCAAGACAAAGCACCGCAATTTCTAACTGCCAGAAGATGTCTTCCAAAGCCCGAAAATATTCCAGTTTTAAGCTTAATATCCCAACTGAATATGCGTGGATGTTCCTAAACTCCTCTGGTGTATGGCCAGTGGATGATCGCCGAATGGATGGATAAGCCAGCAAAAATAATATAGATTCTTATTCCAATTCTAAAAACAAGTCTAAGCATTACACAAGTAAAACTACCAGTAAGCCTAGGAATAATGCTAACTCTAATTCTATTCCCAATTTTTATGCTAATCATTATTCTCTTTTCATCTCTAACCTTAAATTTAAATCCAATTCATCAAACAAATATATGCAAGGTTCCAGATCCTAATTGGAACGTAAAAACCAACATTGTCCCCATATTTTCACATCTGCAATCAACAATAAGAAAAAATTCCTAATAAACTAACGACAAAATCTTCTACTTATCAAAAACGGAACCGGGTCTCATTTAATCTTCACGACAACGAAGCCAAGTATCCTAACTTCATTCACTCCCATACCATAAATCCATCACCACTTTCCGAAAGTGTTTTACGAAAAGCTGCTCTGAACATAACTGCGCCAGCTTTCACTCCAAACAGATTATTAAATGCCTCTCACACTCACTCAACTACAACCTTGGTCAACCCTAAGAGACCGAAGATTATACGAAACTTTGCTCCTATACCTTGCATATCTAGTTACACGATAAATCTGATTCGATATGCACTGATGGTTCGACAAGAACAAGCGTCATAGTAGCAATACAACAAGAAGGTCTTCCGACTGATCCAACTGAACTTAAGAAAATCTTCGTTCATTTTCACGAAAGCTAGATATTTAAGCTAACCAGCTAACGTCGAGAAATATTTGTCAGTATGTGCGTCACATACCGCATCAAAGCGTCTTTGGCATTTGAATAAATCTCGTTCAAATTTCAAAAGCTACTATTGCTCCTAACAACATTCCTCAAGTAATACCCAAAGATCCACGCCAATTGGCATCCTCAACTAAGTAATTCTCAAAACATCTTTTGTACCCAAAAATATCACTATGTAAGACCAAACTCAACTATTGCTCCTCACTATTACCCTAGCGTAACCCCAAAGAACAGCAACTATATTATTCCTAACCAACAAACCGATCGCCGATCAGTCCAATACTTGTGTCTATCTACTACCAAAATGTAAGAGGACTACGTACAAAAATATCCTCAGTGTTTCTGAACTCTCTGAAACTTCCCTATGATGTATTTGCCCTCACTGAAACGAATCTCTCCCAAAATTTCAAAGATCAAGAAGTTTTTGAGTCCGATTTTGTTGTGTTCAGAGTCGATGGATTACATAAAGATGATCATACCTCTGGCCGCGGAGTTCTCTTGGCAATTAATAATCGTTATGATTCAACATTAGTTAAAAATGCACACACTGCAGGTTTTGAATTTATTTGGGCCAAAATAAGTATTTATACGTTAATTATTTATATAAAAACGTACTTTATACGTTATATCCTGGTATATTCGCCCGTCTCAATCTATCTCAAGCTATCAGGTGGCAGTAGACGCTATATATTCCCTTTTAGATCTCATGGATCCATTTGATACAGTCATATTTTTGGGTGATTTTAATCTCCCTAATCTTCAGTGGGCTTTTTCAGACGGTTAATGCCATTTTCCCCCTTATATCCAATATTTGGGCGTTTTTTGAAGGAATATGAATGACAAATGCTGCTGTCGTCCGCAAACGAATGAATTGGGTCATGAGTCAACGACAGAAGGTCGTTGATAAAAACCAGAAACAAAGTTGGTGATAGGACTAAACCCTGAGGTACTCCAGCACCGATGGCGTGTTCACTAGACGAAATGCCGTCAACCACGACACGAATCGACCTGTCTTTTAGAAAACACGTGATCCATCGAGCAAAGTTACCACCAACACCATATGCAATTAGTTTTGACACGAGAGCTTTATGCCACACTCGGTCAAACGCCTTTGAAATATCCAGAGCAACAACCCTGCTTTCACCAAAGGAGTGAACACATTGGTTCCACTTCTCCGTGAGGAACGCTATGAGGTCACCATCTGTAGGAGATGTTGAAAAGGTTACGCAAAGGTCGAGCCAGCGTAGAAGCACACATTTTTAGCACAATTGGTGGTATACCATCAGGTCAAGAAGATTTGTTTATGTTGAGGTTTGCAAGGACTCTTTTAACTGCTCTCGTTCGAAAATGTATCTCCTGCATTGCAGACGATTTATTCTCTACAGAGGGCGTTGGTTGATTGCTAGCTGGCTGATTGCTAGCCGGAATCGACGAAGACGTCTGATTTTTAACTGTCTTAACGAATGACCAAAAGTTTTTGTTCCCCTTGGGGCAGATAAGAACCTGTTCTCTGATGTGAGTTTCGTGAAGAAACTTTTCGGGTTTAAAAACTGCATTACAGCGATTCCTAGCCTTAATGCGAAGTCTTCTAGTTTCAGCATTCTTGTTGGAACGCCAATTCTGAAAGGCTTCCTCTTTGGGCCTGACTGCAATCCTGCATGTCTCATTAAACCAGGAATGGTCTTTAGGCTTCATGCTTCTCATTTTATTGGGGATGAAAGACCGCATGCCCAATAAAATAATTTCTTGTACCATAAGTTCCGTGGCATTTACATTTCTATCAGCGAAACATAATTTCCAATTGAAATTGCGGTAAAAATTATTTAACGCAATCCTATTCAAATACTCTATATTCTTTGGAAAGTGGTTATGAAGTTGACGTAGTCTCTATTGACTTTAGCAAAGCATTCGACAAAATCTCCCAGACTGTCATCCTTCCTAAACTAAAATCTTTTGGCTTTCAACCTCCGCTTATTGATTGGATTAAATCTTACCTTGAAGAACGTCAATATAATGTCCTCTTTAGATTTTCAAAATCCAAGTTTTTTACAGAAACTTCTGATGTACCTCAACGCAGCCACCTTGGTCCTCTATTATTCATGCTAACAATAACTAATGTCGATGATGACATAAAATACTCAAATCTTTCTGTTTATGCTGACGACATGAAAATCTATCAACGCATACATACTAATACTGACTCTTGCCACCTTCAAGATGTCCTAATAAGTTTTTCTACTTGGTTCCAAAAAAATTTCCTTGAACTCAATATCAGTAAATGTCAAGCAATCACATACTCGCGGAAGAGACTCCAATCTCCATCACGAACTTATTACATTTTGCGAGCCTGTTCCCTCAGTAAGTTCTTTGCGAGACTTGGGTATAATTTGTGATAAGGAACTTAAGTTTTGGTCCCATATTGATAACGTCATTAGTAGAGCCAATTCTACACTTGGTTTTGTGAAACATTGATCTAAGGAGTTCTCCAACTCATACGTTACGAAATACCCTCTACACAACCTTTGCGAGGCCCATACTTGAATATGCTAGACAGGTTTGGTCACCTCTATATGTCTCTCATTCGTTGCGTATCGAAGCTGTACAACGTAGATTCATTCGATTCGCGTTACATGGCCTACCCGGTTCCGACAGCATCATTTTACCTCCTTACGCTGATCGTTTGATATTGATTAACATGCAAACTCTTAAAAAACGCAGGGCAGTTGTCGATGTTCTCTTTATTCATCAACTACTGGGCGGAACCATTAACTACCCCACACTACTTCAATTGATATCCCTTAATTCTAACCCTCACAACTTCAGATCTGTTCCTCTTTTCCATCTCACCTTTCATCGCACCGGCTATGGATGTGGGATGTGCGGCTATGGATGTTTGACCAATCAATGAATTCGACTTTCATCTCACTAGATCTGAACTCCGAAATACCCTTCTTTGATCCAACCCCACTTCCTCCCTCTTTATATTCTCTAGATATTAAGACTTGGTACATAACTATTTGTCATATGTCTTGTGGGCAGACTATAGCCCACATAGTATTATATGTAATATCCCTATCCTACAAAAAAAAAAACACAAAAAAGAAATCCTTGTATTAAGAAATAAATGTCGAAGTTTTAGTTCTTATGGATAAATTGCTGTATTAAGCATACCTAAATAAAAAATTAGTATCGATTTCCGGGTATTTCTTTATTAGGAAGTAGGTACGTCTATTTGCAAGGTTATTTTGGTGATAGAATTTTGACCTACTCTTTTAATGTATCTTAACTTTATTATTAAATAAAACGAATTACTCATTAAAAAGTCAAAAGATCATGTTATGAAAAAACTCACTCAGGTTTGAACTGAAAACATATCTTGTACATGCCTGAAATATCTTAGTCTGAGGTGATTTAATTCCATCTGCCACGCAACTCACAATAAGGATGAAATCACTTGGCATCAACAGCAAGCAGTGTTTTTAATTTAATAAAGTTTCTAAAGATAGATAGATTTATAGCTCAAACAGCCAAGATTGTTGCCGACGTCACAGCTATGTTTAGAGAATATTTTTTAATGTCATCCCTTAGAAATTATTACACAGGAGCTGGCTTCATAATGAATTTACTTTTGTCATAGCTGAAATTTTGAAATATAATTATGCAGCACTTAAGCCAAATAAGGTTATATTAAGAGCAAGCACTTGATGTGGATTTTATCCTTACTCAGGATTTGTTATTATTTACAGTAAAAATAAACATATTTTTCTTATGAGTGCATTTATTTATGTCTTACAGGTTTCAAAATTAGATAGAATTTTTAATTAAAAATGCATGATGTCTCAAACTCAATGTAATATTGGAGCACCAGCCGTATAGACAAAAGGAGCTCCATAGCCATAAGATGCAAAGGCTGGACCAGCGGCAAATGCTCTCAACTGAAATGGTGCGTGTGCATGCACGAAGTCAGCCCCTGAGCTCATTCCTGTCGCATAGCTATGCCACATTGGTGCATGTCTGATGAGTGGAGCAGCATAGGTGCGCAACGCTGGAGCGGTATATGAGCGCAGAGCGGGTGCTACGATGGGTGTAACGCGATGCGCTCTACTATGCACAATCGTGGAACTTTGATGCGACACCGCGTTCGGAACGCTCTCGACAACATCGCCAACCTTAGCGAGTGTGGGCTCATGCAGCTGAACATGCGTTGGTTCCGCAACGATTGCAGTTCCAATGTGCTGTGAAAGTACGTCAACATTGCTGGGTGCGGCTACGACAAATGCAGCAAGTAGACTGGTTAACAGCAGCTTTATAAAAGAAGACTTTAAATGTAAGAATTTTCAGTTTAATAAATGTTAAAAATTTTTCAAACTTACGAATTGAAGCATTTTTTGGATCACTTTTTCAAAAACTCAAATTTATTATATTCGGTCTATGGTGCACTAGGAACACGCACAAGCTAAGCACTAATGAAAACTCCTTAGCCGCAAGGCCTTTTATAGGCCAACTTGACAATACCGCGAATTTGTGTAGCGGCTAAGGCGGCCTAGAGTGATTACAACTTTGGCCAGATAGAATGAATGATAAGTAACAAGATGACAAACATTCCAGAAGTTACATATGCACTACATGTGTGAACAATCCAATCCAGATTATTAACACTCCAATCCTAAACATTGTCTGCACAAGCCCTAAATAACACCTACTTGAGGCTCTATTCTTTGCAGACACACACACGCGCACACACACACTCTTCAGTGCATTTTTAAGGTGTTGCTATATGTCATTCACTATCTGGCTGTCCCTGTGCATATCAGTGTCTGGCTGCCTGCCACCTTTCCAAATACATAAAACCATTCTTGTAAAACATTCATCCAAGCACACGCATCCATTTGCTCTACATCTGCTCGGGACTTCAATTGATTTTGCAATTTCTGCCATGTCTTCTCCTCCGCCAAAAAATTGTTAAGCTGACCACAGCTAGTTTGCACTCTTACCGTCGGACACTGGTCTTAAACTCAAGAAATGCTGGATAAAATAGTACAGCTGTAATCGAGATCACAAAATGACAGACTGACGATTTTGATGCTGATTAAGTAAATTCTTTTCTTTACCTGCCACGGCTTTACAAACGTTATAAAAAAACGTTAAATATGATGATCGCACAGTGATGCGATTGATATAAGTTAGACGAAAAAAAAAATTTGTGGATTTTTTGGATAGTTTTCGATGTTTTAGGTAAGAAAAGTAAAAAATCAAGTATTTCAGTAATTTTGGACAAGTGGACATGGCATCTGCATTACAACTTAAACACATTCGCGCTATATGTAAAAAATGAGATAAAGTACAATAAAAAAATCAAGCGCAGAAAGTGGCATAAGTCACTTTTTTCAAAAAAATCGAGTTAATAGTAACACTAAATACAATTGAACGGTATCTTTTCATTTTAAAAAATTTTGCACTCAATAAGTTGGGAACTATTGAGATTTGTTCGAGAGAAGTTTTGGTAATTAACGGTATAACAAACATGTTTATTTTGAAAGTGGCGTAAGTCGCTGTACTCGAGAAATTAATTATGGGCCTTAGTGTAAAAGAAATAGAAACATGTGATAAGTGTGTGTGAAGCAGTGTTGCCACCAAGGAAACTACATTTTACACACGGAGCATAAAAATATTGCACATTTTGGGAAAAAATTACACATGCATATAATTTTTTTTTTATTTTTTAATAACAATTACTATATAATATAAAAAACACGCATTTTCGAGTTGGTGCAAATTAATATTGAAGGATGGTAATATTTTTTGAAAAATAGTAAATGTTTTTGGTTGAAAAGTATGAGCTATATTTGGACTCACAATATCGACAATGGTATAGACTAGGGATGTAACGACCGTAATGTAATTATTCGCATCGTTTTATACATTCGCTATAATAAATATTACAATATTCGTATTCACATTCGCATTTTAAGATTCGCATTCGCAAAAAGAAATTTCAATCGACAGTACCTATATTCGCAAAAAGAAAAATACTGCGATCATCACGCTTACGCGTTATTTAGGTTTGGTATCTGCATATGAAGCCATAGTCAAGCGGTGTGTGGAATAATTACACTGGAGACAGTTCTACTCTGTGGCAAGACTGGTATGAAGTATTGTTTTTAATTACTTTCAGTATTTCTAAAAAAGTTGTGATCATTGCACTTATTTTTATAAGTGGGAAAGAATAGTGCAGTTATATGATGTTATCAGACAGCGAATCAGGTAAAACATACTTATTGCAGTTATGGAATTAGGTGGCTATCAATGCGCATTATTATTTTATAGAAAATAATCTGATATGTCCCCGAAAGAGACATATGAGAGAAATTTCATCTGATGAAGAATCGACTTCTATGGAGTCATCAGAAAACGAAAACAGCATAACGGAAGGAACAGAAACTCATCGTGAACGAAAAAGGGGATGCAGAAATGCAAAAGAATATACTCAAAACATTATTAAGGAAAAAAGAAATAGTGGTGAAAAATACGTAACAGCAACCTCCAAAATTATTCGTACCAAAAGAATTCCAGTTAAACCTTGTTGTTTAAAAAATTGTAAAGAAAAAATAAGTTGTCTTAATCGAAAACTTATGTTTGATAAATTTTGGAAGCTGGCAAACATTACGAAGCAAAATTTGTTTTTACATAGTATAGTTAAACGAGAAATACCCAAAAAGCGAAGAGCAAGAAAGTACAATTCAAAACCAAGAGAATGTCAATTTAAATATTATTTGACACATGATAATGTAAGTGTGTTGGTTTGTAAAACATTCTTTCTGGATACTTTCAACATCTCAGATCACCAATGGATACGATTTTACCATGATATTCCCTATAAAATGTTTTATAAACTAACTTTAGATGAAAAAGATGAATTTCTAACTTTAGATTTGTTACCAAAAAGAGGAAGACCTAGGCGTTATTCACAAATAATGATGGATCCGTTATACGCTGGATCTCGTCCTGTTTCTTCAGCAAAATACAAAGACATAATGGACTTGCTTAATTATATACCGCCAATACACCACAGCTATTTTAAAAATTTGAAACAAAACACGACTTCCGAGGACCTAATCACTCCTATTGATGACGACAATTAAATTGAGCTGATATATATTTTCCTATTACAAATTACTTATACTTACATGAACTAATTACTTTTGTATTTTATGAATATTAAAATAAATCATACTTAAATCAAACCTTTATATTACTTTTATTCCATTTATATATTATTAATAAACATATAAACTATTATATATGTAATTTATTCAACAATTTTAGTAAATCACTGCCCTTTCAAAACATCACTTCAGTAAAATACGTCAGACAAAATTAATATAAGTCACTCATTTTTCTAAACTATTTATTTTGAAAGTGGCTTAAGTCACTTCACTGTAATGCAAAGTGATGATTTTTTAATGTTTATACGAAAAAAAAAACAAATTTCGAAAAGTTGAATGTTATTATACCATACCATCATATCATATTATCATCCTATACCGTCATAATGTATCATAAAACTATACCATGCTATCATTCCATGCTCATCTTACCACCATACTATACCATCAGACAATACTAACATACCATACCATCATATTCTTCCACCAAACCATACTTACCAACATATCATATATCTATACATCATATCATCGTACCATACCATAATACCGTACCATCAACTAATCATACCATATTCATCATACCATACCATTAACCCTTATCCAAAAATTTTAAATAGAAAAACTTTCTTCAATTTGATCATACAAAAACATAAAGCTCTTTGTCGAGGTATGAATTCTCGAACTCTTTCTGTAGATGTCTTTAGTTGAGGTTTCAGGAATTTGTTTCTTTTAAGCATCTTTTAAATTTAATTTACGCTGACACCTTTTAAATTGGTCATGACTTGAAAGCAATTTGGACAGTTTGTTGGCAATTTGCGGCGAATTGGTGGTGATAAAAGGGAACGAAAATGAAAGATACTCATGAGTTTTTATTGCCAGTTCTTCGTGAAGAAAAGAAAAGATATTAATTTCTAAACTGAAGGCAATGTACATAAATACCAAAAAATTTAAAACAACGTAACATCGCTCCACAATAGATGGCAAAATATTAAAAATATTGCAAAAATGAAAACTCCATTTATATTGCTCGACAGCCGATTTTTTAAACGTAGAGTAAATGTTAATATTAAAAATAATTAAAAAAAATCTATAAGTATAATAATATAATGATGGAAAAATTAATGACGTCCGACACATGACGTCCGAACAATAATAAATATTACAATAAAAATAAAAATAAAAAACAATAAAAATTAACGACTATGCTTACTTTTTTGTATATTTCAGTTAATTCTAAACGTTTCATTCCTATCATATTTTCTCGTAGCTCGAATCAGTTCGCTGCAAATAGCAGATTTTGCAATTAATATCAAAACTACTTCTATTTTAATAACGTCCGAACGCTGAATATCAAAACCACTGTTAATGTATTTACACTTACTAGTATCGCCTGTGGCCGAAATTCGGCCATCTGTTTCTGTAAGGTAACGAAACTCAAGTTGTCTTCCTCATACCTTGCTTGCCTTGACGCTATGAGGAAAATTGTGGTAAAGGACAAAAAAGAAAGCATATATCAATCAATAACAAAAATTTATTCAACATATTATATTCATTTAAAGTAAATAAATACATTAAAAGTAAAGTAAATAGAGTACAAGTAAATAAACGGTAGAAAAGTATAACAAATAAATCAAGATAAATGATAATTCTCAAGATAATAGAAGCAAGCAGCATTTTTTTTTTGTTTTTTTAACGTTGAGAGATATTAAGAGAAAGCAACAACCACAACAACAACAACAACATCAACAACAACAACAATAATGCTACTCAGCTCTTTTTAAGTGTTTGCGTAACTCCCGCATTCTACACTTGCTTTTGTAAACTACAGCAGCGATGTTCAACAGAGCTTTGACGCTTTTTAGTTTCTCATTGTCCCATTGGATAACAAAGCGTTTTACATTTGCTCAGTTTTACTTATCTTAATGACAACATATTCGAATAAAAATTATATTGTGCAAATCTACTCGAAAATACCTATCCATCGATATAAGTATTATGTGAATATGTTGAAGGTAACACAGAAAAAAAGGGAACACAAACTTTTTGTTTGCCTATTAATATATAGATATTGTAGTTTTTTCTGATATGTATAAATAGCAGCCCATTAACACTTAATGTTGCACTAGTTCTTTTTTCCTAAACAAAACATTTTCAGCATATAAACTGGATAAAAATGCGTCCGAATGTGACGTCCGACACGCAGGATTTACCCATATGTGAAATATATTTAGGCTCATAACTAAGAAATGAGAAAAGCTGTCTGTCTGTTTGTCTGTTTGTCCGTCTATCTGTCTGTGATCACGAATATAGCCGTAATTTTCAAGCTATCATCACGAAATTCGATATTTATGTTTGTATCTAAAAAATAAAGATCTAAAAATAAAGAGTTAAAAAATTAGCCAAATCGGATGAAAACCACGCCTACCACCCATACAAAGTGACTTTATGAAAACGGTAAAATCTCTTGAAATTCCACAAAAAAGTACTTATTGCTTTAATAACAGGCAAAATTAACAGCCTTATTAGATCTCACAGACCTGAAAATATCACAATAACAATTTCTCAATATTACAGTTATAAAAAAACTGTTGAAATGTGGTTTTGAATTTAAAATAAATAGCATTTTTATGATCATCAAACAGGTTAAAAAGCAAGGCAACCGAAAATTTGCGCATCTTAGCACTCTTAGATCTCAAAGTAGACATAATAAAATTTGCAAATATGCGGTGTCCCTTTTTTATTTTACAAAATGTTTTGTCAAATTTTTCGTTTTTACAAAAAAACCTCCACTAAATTTAATATTTTATTTTTTATTTTTTTATTTAAACTAAGTCACAATCGTCCCAGTTTTATAATTATTTTAAAAAATGAATTATCACCAACTGAACCAAAGCACGTTTTAACGTTCTAAAATTAGGACTGGAAACGTAAAGATACTTTCTAGTTATGCTTGTCAACACAATAACAACAAAAAAATTGTGCCAATAAGGGAAATTATTAGATCACAGATTAATCTAAAAATAATTTTCGTTGTCTAGTACTAAAGTGTAGTTGCTTAAATTTAATTTATAAAGTAATGATCCATCCAAATAATAATAAATTAATAGCTTTTTGGACGCAAAATAAATAAAGCTTTCAGAATCTATATATATAAAAATAAGTTGCATTGTGTATGAAATTGATGTTCTCTGTAATGCGTGAACCGATTCACCGTTTCTGGTTTCCCATGAAAGGTGACGTCAATACGAAGGTTTTTATGTATAAATGGTCTTTGTATGTGTATTGGTCCATGAATTATAGGCATTTTAGTGAACTTTTCAACAATACAGGTGTGAAAAAATACAAGTGCGCACATATGCTGTATATGGGGAAATATTTGCAAGGGTAATGGGAAATAAATGGAATATTGGCATAATTTGGTACTTCTCACTTTAGTTTGCATTTGCGCGAAAAATATAGGCATAGTAAAAATTTTCCATACCCCTTTTTTCCATACACCCTTTACCGCCTACAAATCAATAAAAATGCTATATTTAAGACGGGTTTGGTCGTATTAGACTAAAATTTGGTAAACAAGTTCGTATGGTTACTGTCGGAAACTATAATAAAACTGGGCGTGGTCTAGATAGATATGTTTGGGGCGAGCCAATTCAGCTCTGGCACTGCGGCATCTTGTGATGCCTATTGTGCCATGGGCGTGGTCTAACCATGTATATATATATACGCCCACTTTTTAGAAATCATTATTATTCCTGAGTTGTACATGTTTTGACAGTGAAACTTGATATGTATGTAGATGCTATGGGCCCAAGAGGCCATTACTATTTATTTGAGCGAACATTAGACAAGGGGGAATTTGGCCACATAGGCCAAATTTATGATACCGAATTGCTTTGGAACTAAATGTAGTATAACAATGAAGGTCTTTCTACTGAAAAACTGGCACGGGCAATCAAAAACGGGGCGTGGCTCCACCCATATAAACCAAATTTATGACACAGAAAAGCTATGGAAGTAAAAGACAAAGAACATAGAAGTAAGAATGAAGTTACTACTTGGTAATATCCTGCTACTGGGAAATGAAAAATGCAAAAAATGTACAATAGAGAACGCTGTTATAGACTCCAAAACTACTGAGCCGATTTAGCTCAAATTTGCGCAGTAACTATGGGGTCATTCATAAATTACGTCACCAAGTTAGTAGATAGAGAGGTTTTAAAATGTACTACGATAAGTAACGAATGGGGGGAGGGGGTCACAGATATAGTAATGTAACCAAAAATAAAAAAAACTTGAAAAAATTGAAATTAATACAACCCAACATTTCATCCTTACATCTTCATGTTTGACCGTCTAAATTGACTGTTAACTATTGGCAAGTGTAGTAAGGGCATACTTTTTCTTTGCTTGCTTTTCGACAGTTATTTTTTCTATTTTCGAATATATTTTAATCAATTAATTTTTTTATTTCATATACTACGTTACTTTATGGAAGTGGAGGGGAGTGTTTTTGAAATGCACTACGAAGAGTACAGGAGGGGGTTAAAAAAAAATTTAAAATCGGACACGTAATTTATGAACGACCCCTATGTTTCGAGTACGAGATGGTTTAGAAATAATAATGCTGAAGGCATTGCAACATTTTCCTGTACTTATCTAGATATGGTGCAGCAAAGCGCACCGGAAAAAAGCTAGTGTTATAATAAATGAGGATAGTGCTTTTCAAAACTTGGCAACAAATTGTTGCTAAAGTTGAAAAATGCCGTAAAAATAAAAAAATTTGGTATATTTTTTTATAACTTTGCCATTTCTTTCGATACAAAAATTATTTATATAACATTTTAAAGCCCTTAATTTTTTGGATGAAACACCGTTTCAAGTTTTAAAATCAAACTGAAATGTACATGTACCGCTTGTTTTACCCTGAATCCAGATTTTGAAGGTGTATGCGAAAAACCAAGTATGCAGAAAATGCATGTTTTATCATATCTATAATAATATGCCATCATATATATACCATGTTATCTTATATCTACTATGCCTCTTGACAAAATAATTTTCAGGATGGCACTGTTTTTTTTTTTTTAATACAGTAAATAAGACATTAAAACGCCCTTTTTGAATTTGTGTTTTTAAATTAAAGAAAATTAACTTTTTATTGTGTTAACAGAATTATCAATGTAATGTCAGTGTCCAAATTTCATGATATAATAAAAAATGTTCGCTTACGCTCGTATGTTGTTGAACATGAAGATCAGATTTCCAAGTAAAAATTTGGAGTCAAGTTTAGTTTTGAAGTCACCTTGATTGTTTACACAATTGATTTCGCTGTTATGCTTCGAAATAGTTGATGTTGATCAGTCCAAATTCCTGAGGAAATCGCTAGATACAACTGCAATTGTTCTCTCGTTGATTATCTTCTCGATATCCCTCCACCCACAATAAGCACAATTAACTACGTCAATAGCGTTAACAAGATGATATGTTGTGATCTTTCAGCCTCTTTTATTGAGCCTATGTTACTGATCATCCAATAAGACTGTCAACAGCTTTACTTACAACATGACATTGACATTGAAACCTGTCAGGCCGATGCTTTCATGCATTTGGTCTTAAGGCATTCACGTACTTTAAATTCAGGCCTGAGATTTGAATGAAATTACATTCAAATCGCGTGGGTGCTAAGCATCAGTTAGCTCTGAGAACCAGAGTGTCA
The DNA here is from genome assembly GCA_943735915.1 of Pherbina coryleti. Taxonomy (NCBI): domain Eukaryota; kingdom Metazoa; phylum Arthropoda; class Insecta; order Diptera; family Sciomyzidae; genus Pherbina; species Pherbina coryleti. The sequence continues at coordinate 80,739,308 of OX030952.1, read as the reverse complement.
AAGAATTTATTTGCACTTGATTTAATCTTAAGAGTTGGTTAAGAAAATATTTTTAAGCTCTTTATAACTTTTAGTCTGTTCTTTGATGTCGTTTAGCATCTAAATTCGAATCCGATTAAATGTGCCCACTCAACGACTCACACCAGACATGTTCAGCCTTAAATCTGATTTCATTGCTGTTAAGATTGTAGAAAATTTTAACCTTTGGCTTGTATACATAGGTGAGTATTTTAATATTCTTTTTTGGGTTTTTTTGAATTTTTATCGTTTTTAATGTTTTTGTTATTATTTCTCAAGAAATTTTAAGACTTAATCAAAATGTTTATCGATTTTATTTTTAAAGAAACAACTAACGATAAAAGAACAGCTTTTAGAATTAAGTTTTACAATAAAAAGCGTTACAAGCTCAGCTCCGATTCAAACAAGCAATATCTTTTTCTATATTTTATTGTTCCCCTCTCCAATGCGTTTCAATAAAAATTTATTTTGTCATGCGATAATCTGAATTTATCTACACTCATCTGAAGCATGGAATATTTCTCGTCGTATTTTCGACTCCCATAGGTTTTCTGGGTTTTCTGCAACATTTTAAATGCATCCTTACAAGAAATTCCGTTGGTAAAACATAATTTAAAACACACTCTTTTCTCAACTTTTTTTTTAAGTAAAACTTCTTTAACCGCAATGGGGAGTGCAACCGATGATTCCTTTCGCCGATGAAACACTTCGCCGTGCAAAGCTTCAGCGTGTTTTTAACATAGTGTTACGCAAAATTAAATAATTATAATATAGTATGGACACAGTAGCTTTTCAACTGCATGGTTCATACATCGAGTAATTATAATATTGCCATAAAAATTCGAAGCATATGGAGCATGTCTTTCTTCTTTCCTTTGTAAAAGTAATGGGGGTCGTTCATACACGCAAAGAAACAAAACGTTTATCGCCAGTTTGCCGCAAACGAACTTCGTTTGTCGTGCTTGAAATCGTTTATTGCAAACGTTTCAACAGTTGTCATAAACGTTGAACGAAAAATAAACAAAATTTTCAGTTGTGAGAAACGAGTCATTTAGTTGCAGGAAATGAATTTCGTTTGTCATAAACGCGAGTGATTTTTAAATTGCAGCAATTGAAAATTTCGTTTTTCCCAACTGAAAATTTGGTTTATTTTTCCCTTCGTTGTATAAACAAAACGCTTATAGTTCAGAGTTACTTTTTGGACAAATTGTGACTATATAAGGAAATTGGTAGTTTGCTTAATACGCGGACGGAGATAGCAACGGCGGTGCGATGAGTGCAATCCATAAGAAGACGGACGGACATAATGAGATAGATTATTAATATAATAAATAATAATGACCGAAATAGCTTGCGGTATATATATATAAGATCTATTTTTAAGTTGATGACAACTTAATTTTCATTTGCGGCAAATACAGCTCGCAAACGAAGTATAGTTGGTGAATTTTTCAGTTGTGGTAAACGAAAAATTTCTTTGCGTGTACATATTAATCCTCTCCAGCCCTCCCTTAAAGCCCCCCTATTCAGGTTAAGGGAATAAATATGCAAAAATCATAAAATTTGTAAGGGCCCCAAGGGAAAAATTTTCTTTTTGCAAAAGTAATGGGGCCTGCAACAAGAGGTTGGTCATACATATTAACCCTCTCCAGCATACCCTTAAAGACCCCTTGCTCAGGTTTAGGGAATAAATACACAAAAATCATAAAATTGGTATTGGAATTATTGAAGTCCTTAACAACCTCGAAGGAGATATTGTCAACAACGCTTATTATGGCGATATCGATATCATCAGCATACACCAGCGGCATAATACTTTTGTAGAACATCGTGCCACTGCGTCTCAAATCAGCAGCTCGGATGATCTTCTCCATCATTAGATTGAAAAAGTCACACGATAAGGAATCACTTTGTCTGAAACCTTGTTTAGTATCAAATGGAGGAGTGAGATCCTTCCCAATTTTAACTGTGCTTCTGGTGTTGCTCAGTGTTATTCTGCAAAGACGGATGAGCTTTACAGGAATACCAAATTCAGACATGTAGAGTAAAGATGATTCCTTATTGGACTGTTGAAGGCGGCTTTGTAATCGAGAAAAAGATGGTGTGTGTCGATTTGTTTTTTTTTTAGGGTCTCCTCGAAGATTTGTTAATAGCTGGCCTATGGTGGATTTGTCAGTTCTGAAGCCACACTGATAAGATCCAATCAAGTGGTTTACGTTGGGCTTCAGTCTTTCACATAATACGCTCGACAAGACCTTATATACGATATTAAGAAGGCTTATCCCACGGTAGTTGGCGTAGATTGTGAGATCGCCTTTCTTGTTGATTGGGCAAAACCCACTGAGGTTCTAATCGTTTGGAATGCATTTTTCCGACCATATTCTGCATAAAAGCTCATGAATGCGTTTAAATAGACCTTCGCCTCCATTCTTGACAAGCTCAGCAGGTAAGCCATCGGCTCCTGCGGCTTTGTTGTTTTTAAGCCGAGCTATAGCTTTCAAGACTTCACTATGGTCGGGCAGTTCCGCTGTCGTCCACAATTGGGGTTTCAGGGATATCATCTCTATTGGCGGGATTGTTGTCGTCGTCGCGATTCAGAAGTCTAGATGAGTGTTCCCTCCACATCATCAGTATACTTTGGATATCTGTCAATAGATTCCCGTTTTCATTCTTGCAGGAAGAGGCCCGACGTATTTTTTCAAAAAATGTTCGAACCTGTCACCAAAATTTAGGACAATATCCGGAAAAAAATAAGAACAATAAATCAATAAAATTTAACAAGGATTTGGGCACATTAAGGACAAAATATAGCACAAAGATTGAGAAAAGAAGTGGGACAAGAATAAGAATAGTGACACGAATAAAGATAAGACAGGTTTTTACGCATGAACTAAATCAAAAGTTTGGAAAAGAAGAATTATTAGGACATTTATTAGGAAAAATATAAGAATAAGTATAACGATGAGGACAACTTTGAGAACAAGGGAAATTATAGGGACAAGAATAAGGACAAGGATAAATATACGCGGTCACGTCAAAACATTTTTGTGTCCACGACACAGCTAACTTCTTTTTTTTTTATTGTTTTTGCCTTGAAGTCGTCATGGAAAAAGACCCCTTCATTTTTTTATTAGACTCCACAAATGTTGGGTCTTATAGAGATGTGGGATATTAAAAAAGGGAAAAGGATGTCCGTTAGACGTGGAGTGACAGCATTTGCATACTAGCAAAAAAAAATCGCGCATATTAGAGAGCAACCAAGAGAAGGGAGATGAAGAAATTGTTTAATTCTTATGACCTCTTTCTTTCCGGCATTGAAAAATGTTCAACACAGTAGGATGAATGATTTAATAACTGAGTCCTGCATGACAATAAGTAGAAATTTCAAAAATGCAAATTACATACCGTCTACGCAAAAATTATTAAGATAATTAATTATTATATGAAGAGAATAAATAGATAATTCAGTCTTGTCCAGCAAATCTAGAAATTCTTACACAATCCATTGTGCAATTGATACGCCATCATTTAGTTATTTAAGCCTGTGTAATTCTGCACAGAGCTATACAAATTGAATTGAATACGGTTTGTGGCAAATGTTGCTCCGGCTGCTACTGACAGTTCTTGAGTAACTGAGTAATTATATTTCCTTATACAGGTGTATCAAATATATTTATTTGTTAATATGGTGAGTTCAGATTTTCGGTTCTTCACCTTAACGGTCAGTAACTGCTGATGGTGATGACAATGATGATGATGATGATGAACTGGGGCTTACCTTCAATAAATGCGTCATCTATTTATTTACATTGGCGTGTACATTTTGCAGGGTTTTGTGTTTCGTATCAAGAACATTCTTACCTCTAACATCCTTCACAATATTGCAATGAAAACAATTTATTGTCATATTGAAATTATATAACCTGCTCCTCGCCTCCTCTTACCTTATAGATATCATCTATAACGTCAACATTACTTGTACTTCAGCCCGGTGTCGTATATTCACCAATTGCCACCTGCTGCTCGATCATTGTTCCCAACTGCCTGTCATTCTATACTGATGTGTACCTACTTTATGTTCTTCAACTCGAGGTACTTGTATTCGGCGCAGTGATTGTCTTCAATTCTGGTACCATTTAAATGTATGTTTGTGAGAGAAGTAAAGGTACCACAATAAATGCTATTGTTGTTGTTGGTCATTGTTTGTTGTCCATTTTGCAGTTATTGATGGTTGTTTGTAGCAGTATCTCATATCTTCATATCATCATATCATCCATTATAGTTTAGTGAACCGTGGACTTGAAGTCATTCGCCCAAAAAGTTTAAGGTTTTAGGTTGCACTGATTTTATTGGCAAAACAAAGAATTGCACGGACAGCTGGTAACTGGTTAACTGAAGTATTGTTCTTGTTATAAATATTTGGAGGCAAATGTCTTTGACATTAAATGTTAAAGATTATATAAATACAATCTATGGTAGTTCAATATACCACCCAGGTAAATTAAATTTTGGCCACTTATGGTTATTAATCAAAAAAAATGAGGATGAAAACTGAGAACGTTAAATCAAGATGTTCGAATAAGTTTAAATACATTAGGGGTATTCTCTATGCCTAGGATATGCCGTTGTACGGTGCAAGAATAGGAAATGTATAATATCTGCAATTGAGAAACAACAATGGCGGATTGTATATTTCCTATTTTTGCACCGTGCAACGGCATATCCTAGGCATAGAGAATACCCCTATTCATTCATTAAGTTTGTGTGACGTTATTGTGACCGTTTACACGAGACAACCGCCCTTTTTTGGCAATTGAATAGCCCTTTTGTAGCAAACGAATGGTTTGAGGCAAATGAACGGTGACGAAAAATGTTGCATGCTTAAAGCAGGGCATTAAGGTGGAGTTAATGCGTCAACTATCCATGCACAAACGCTTGCAATAAGGGTTTTACACGCTTTTAAGAGTTTTAAATTAATTTTATTAAAAGTCTGTCTGACAGCATGTCACAATCAGCTAAATACTCAACACATTACACAGTCATTTTATCAAACAAAAATCCTGTTTGTTTTGTAGAGTTTCGTAGAAGAAAAGAAGAGGCTGGCTTTTAAATGTTAACTTTTTTACCTTTTGAACATGTTGTTGGGGATGCCATTGTAATGAAACTGATTTCAAATACGCTTTTCTCTCCTCGAAACTATATGGAAAACTTGTGCATAACTCACTGAATTATGTTTTTTCTTATGTAGTTTCTTATGTTGTTTCTTAGAAAGTTACAGCTTTTCGATTATTGTGTCACATCAGGACATAATTCAAGGATTAAATCCGTTTTGTGCATCGTAGGCATGACGCGTCCTACGCAATGACCAAATGTAATTTACCAAATTGATTCAGCTCTTATAATTAGGAGCGACAATTAATTGCTTGTGTGACTTTGACGTGACAACGTAACGTTTTGCCGCACAGGTTTTTATAATAGTTGAAAAAATAATTTTTTCCAAAATGCATCGGCGTTGCATGGAATTGTTACTCAATTAGTACAGTTGATATGAAAAAATTATGGTAAATTATTGCACAAAAACGACTTAGGTATCAAATTATAGGTTAAAAAACACCTTTACAATGATGCAATTTTGACCCTTCTACGACCTCTAGTTTAGGAGAAAAGAATTTGAATATTTTGTTTTTATATTAAATTTAGAAAATCGTATCGCACAAGAACAACTAAGGTCATTGACTATATAGCAAAAATATATAAAAAAAAATTAAAGACGTCATCGGGACGCGAAGGAAGCTGTCTAAGCAACAATACTTTAAATTTGTTACATAGAATTATAACGCGCTACGTATAGGTGCAAAATATTGTACGCTTACTAAGTGAGTAAAATTCATAGCTTGGATGAGTTCGGAGAGAGCTGTCACAAGATCGAAAATACAACAATCATGCAATGACGTTGCATGGAAATTTTTCTCGGTAAGTATATGCGACACGGAAAATGTTATGACGCAGAAATAAAGGATTTATATTTGGACTTACGACATAAGTAAAAAATTCATTTTGGCGTCTCCAGATGTAGTGAAAATGCAACAACAATAAAAAAATCTATGCATGGCAGGGGCGCACCCAGAAAAAAATTTTGGGGGGTGTTTTATATTTTAATTCATAGACTTATTCAAATTTCACATATATATATTTACAGTACAAAGTCAATTATTCTTTTATTTTGTGCCATTGAATTTAATATGTTCTCAATAATAAAATTGAAATTACCCAGCAGAAAAGTGGACCAAATTTGAAATAGTTCTGAGCTAGTTCCAAAAAGGACCAGTACTAGTTCCACTACAATACCCTTTAACATTGAATGAACTGACGCTTTTTGCGGGTTGATGTCATAGGAAAAGACAATTGTCCCCAGAAACACTCCATTTTCCCTATATTTGAACTAGTTGCATTAGGAACATTTTTAAACTGGTTGCTTTCGCAGTAGCCTGAAAGTGGTTCTTTTTTAACTAGTTTTAAAGTGAACATATCAAAAGTGTAAGAATTTAGTGCAATGGAAAGGCACTAAAGGCTTTATCTATATGAGCTGGTGAGAGGCAAAGTTATATAAGTAAGAAAATTTGAGATCAAACACGCTTAATAAGATTATATTTTCGCCATTTTCGTATTTTGGAATTATGATGAAAGTTTTGGAATTATATATAAAAAATAATAGGGATATTCACTATGTGGTGTATTTGGTCTTGTATAGTGTTTTTGTGATATATTTGATATTTGTAAGGGTTGTTATTTTTTAGAGAGTACTTTAAATTGACGAAAGAAAATATTTGAAAAAATCTATGAAATAAACTTTATTTTATACATAGATAATTTTTTGACTTTACATATCCCCAAAGAAAACAATCTAATGGCGTCAAATCGCACAAACGGGTTGACCAGTTCACAGGCCCATTTCGTGAAATTAATCGTTCACCAAATGTTTCTATCAGTAAATTAATTGTATAGTACGCTGTCTTGTATCGGCGCCGTCTTGCTTTAATCACATGTCTGCAACATTAATGCCCTCTAATTTAGGTTCGAAAACGTTAGCAGTCATGTCTCTGTATCGCTCACTGTTGACTGTCAGCAGTTCAACATCATGATCAACATCATTTCCACTGGCCCATAAAGCGCACCAATCGGTGCATTTTCTAGATTTAATGGTGGTTTGAGAAAGGCTTGTGAATTATCCAAGTGCGGCAGTTTTGTTAATTCACGTAGCAATTTAACCAAAAGAGAGCTTCATCACTGAAAAACAAAATTTTCAAATGAAATTGTGGATCAATCACAATATATCCTTTGCCCCATTGGAAAACGTTGCTCCGGCATGAGTTTATTCATGTTGAAATGTCAAACCAAACATACCCAGAACAGGCGATACATGTCAAATTGGTTGTCATAGAATTGGTTGCTAAAAAAATACTCTTTATATGAAGAAAAAAAAAAAATCTATGCAAAAGTTTTTCTAACTGGAAACTCTCAATGACAACATAAAAAAAAATTTAGAAATATTAAAAGTACAACAATTTACTACGAATAACGTGTGTATGAACAGGAGGTGTAAGCTCCTAGGTGTAATTTTGCGACTAGCAAAAGAGTAGAAAAACACTGCTTTGATAAAGTGAATAGCGCTTCTATAATTCCGCTTTGGTTTTATTGCTAAATATATTTTTTAAGAATTATAAAATTAAATAGTGTAAGCTTTGTGTTTTTCCTTATTCAGTAAAGTCTGTCTTGGTTCGAAATGGGGTGATAAATTAGTAGAAAGGAAGGAGCAATCAAGAGCAACATGTGTAGGATATTCTAAGCCTGGTGGAAAGCCAAAGAAACACTGAAGCAATTTAAAATAATACACTGAACGAAATTAAAATTAATCAAACGGTCCTAAGATCTCATTTGTACCATCTTTTCCATCCACAATCCAGAAAACATTTTGTCTTTAAACATTTTTTTTTCATTATTTTTTCTTGTGCGCAGCAAATTTTAAAAAGTAGCCAGAACGCGTTTATTTTTGTCAGCAATACTTTTGAAAACAAAAGCAAAGATAACTGTTATACACTAAACGCCTTTTGTACTTTTTCAGAGCTACTGCGAACTGCGCTAGAAATGAACTAGTTCACTTTTTCAATTGACTCCAAAATAACTGCTGGGTAATTAAGGCATTGAAATTTTATGAAATTTTAAGAGATTCTTCCAATTTCATATTACTTTCTATGTGGGGTTAGCGTAATTTTCATACGAGATCGCTAATTTGCATTATGGTCTTTACATTTTAAATACAAGCTTATAATATATCGAAATTCTTAACGATGGCCCCAAAATCTCTGCTGTGATTGTCATTATATGTAGACATATAGACGGAAATAAACCGATATGATTGCACAAAGCCAAAAACCACCACATATAATCAATAAGACCACCAAATTGAGATATTTTATTAGGTTTTCTTATTAATATTACCAAATAATAAGAATTTTCCATAAAGAAATCTTTTCAATTCCATAGAGAAAATCTTATTAAAAATTAACAACTACTATCAAACATTTTTTAATAAGATTTCTTATTGAATGAATGAAATCTTATTAAAACTTAACTTTAATAAGAAAATCTTTTTTTTCACTCTCCAAAGGTTAAGAAGAGAAGAGTTAAAGAGTTAAAATTAATAATAAAATCTTATTGATCTGCTTTTATAAAATTTTTTTATTAGACACCCTTTTAAGAAGATTGTAATGGTGAAAACGCTACTTATTTTTGCTTTCTTTGCTTTAGCTTTCAGTCGTAGTTGTGAAGTGAATTCGAAAAGTTATCCGTCGATTTAAATAAAGTAAAATAAGAAAAATGTTATAATGGAGAATGATATTTGTGTTCCAGAACTTGTTTTCGACGAAGCTAAAATTCTCGAAACTCAAGCCATATTTCAGTCGTGGGCTTGAGTGACTCAATTTTGACTTTATTAAAAATGTACCGTACGACATTGAGGATGCCGCCGGATTTCTTTGAAGGCCTCGACAGCGCCGGGTATTTTGGATACAAAGTCAAAGTTAATTTAATTTTAACATGTGTATTTAATATTCATATATAACAACTTTATTTAATAATGCATAAATTTTAATAAAATCTTAACAATGGGTAGATTTGTATGTAATATTATAGGAAGTTAAAGATATATTTCTAGGTTAAAGATTAGCAAGATTCCGTATTGATTAAAAAGATTTCTTTAATAAAATTTTAAAAGAAATCTTATTAATTCAATAGAATTTCCTTCTTAAATTTCATGAATAAATCTTATTAAATCTATAAGATTTCTTCCTAAAAATCAAAAATATAACTTTTAAAATCCATAAGTAAATCACATATTTTTGATAATATTTCCTTATAGTTTTTAAATGTTATCTCATAAAAAAATAATAGGATTCTTCTTAAAATTATGTGAATTGCCCAATAAAAAATTCTCAAAGTTTTAAAAAGATTTTCTCAATGGTTTTAATAAGACAATCTTCTTGCTTTGGCAGTCCGTGGATATGTTTGATGTAGACTGATTAAGAGAAGTTTTTTTGTTTTTTTTTTACTAAATAACGATTACTAATTAAACTGTATCTTAATTTTTCGTTGAGATTCTTCAGTTTTGTAGAAAACAAAAATTCAAAATTCGGGTAGCTCGAAATACTCGAAAATACTCGGGTAGCGTGGGTGCTCGAAAAGCTTGAAAATCTAGTTCTAGTTTTAACTTCATATCACATTGATAGCGGAACTCGACTTTACAGAGAACAACAGCGTAGTAGAGCATGTATGCGTATTAGAGCCCTGCATGAATATATTCGTTAAACGAATATACACTGCTTACCTGTTGTACACTAAAAAAAATGTTTTAAAATTGACGACAACTGTTATTAATTTGATGAATTTTATGTTTAAAAACTAGCTTGCAAATTTCGTCAAAGTAAGAGCAAACTTTTAAAAAACATGAGAAAAGGCAAATTATGAACATATTGTGTTTCATTTTGAGTTAGTGTTTTGTTTTTGAGTGTAGGAGTACACTGCAAGCGAATAAATGTAAACAACAGATCATGTAGTAAAGAGAAAATCAGCGCATGAGAATAACTGCTAATTCGTTCTCTGTTCTCTCACAACACACTTCTTACGCTGATCTGCATTTGTGAGTTGTGTTGTTTTTGTTTCTTAATCGAATACTTGATAAAGTATGCTAATATTCAGTAATGTACTATGGTGCACTGATTAACTGTTAGCGAAATGTGTTTAATTTGAGTTGGTGATTGATGAGTTGATTGAAAAGCAAAATTATTGCGATTAAATAAAAAAAAATATTTTTAAATCAAATTGGATATTGATGAAATAAGTAACATAAAGAATAGCACAATCATTTTTTGCTTTACCTTTTAATGAAATGTAAATTTAATTTTATTTTTAATAAATAGTTATTAAATTTTAATTTTAAGTTTTAGGTAATCTTTTCCTCTTAGGTAATTCTTTTCCTAATTAAAAATGCATACTTGTCTACATTATTTAAAACATTGCCAAAACATACATGTATTTAATGATATTTCAGGCAAAAAATCATACTCTGGCAGGCCTGTTTTGCGTATACAGAGCATAATTTCATAAAAACAATAAATAACACCATGAAAGTAGCTTTAAACATTCCAACTTAAATAAATAATGCTTTATAATTTGTAATTGTTTTACTTTATACATTTAATTTTATTTTTATTCGTTCATTTGGGGGGGGTTTTAACCCCCAAAACCCCTACCTGTGTTCGCCCCTGATGCATGGAATCATAACTTCGGTAGTATTGAGGCTAAGATAAATTTTATGAAACGACAGTAAAGCCGATGATCACATGAGAAAAATAAAACAAAAAAAAAAGTTGGCTGCGCCGTTGACACACCCGTAGGTTTTGACGTGACGAAGTTTCTTGCTGTTGTTGTTAATGTTGATGTTGATGTTGATGTTGATGTTGATGTTGATGTTGAAGTTGATGTTGATGTTGATGTTGATGTTGATGTTGATGTTGATGTTGATGTTGATGTTGATGTTGATGTTGATGTTGATGTTGATGTTGATGTTGATGTTGATGTTGATGTTGATGTTGATGTTGATGTTGATGTTGATGTTGATGTTGATGTTGATGTTGATGTTGATGTTGATGTTGATGTTGATGTTGATGTTGATGTTGATGTTGATGTTGATGTTGATGTTGATGTTGATGTTGATGTTGATGTTGATGTTGATGTTGATGTTGATGTTGATGTTGATGTTGATGTTGATGTTGATGTTGATGTTGATGTTGATGTTGATGTTGATGTTGATGTTGATGTTGATGTTGATGTTGATGTTGATGTTGATGTTGATGTTGATGTTGATGTTGATGTTGATGTTGATGTTGATGTTGATGTTGATGTTGATGTTGATGTTGATGTTGATGTTGATGTTGGTGTTGATGTTGATGTTGATGTTGATGTTGATAATGATGTTGATGTTGATGTTGATGTTGATGTTGATGTTGATGTTGATTTTGATGTTGATGTTGATGTTATTGTTGATGTTGATGTTGATGTTGATGTTGATGTTGATGTTGATGTTGATGTTGATGTTGATGTTGATGTTGATGTTGATGTTGATGTTGATATTGATGTTGATGTTGATGTTGATGTTGGTGTTGATGTTGATGTTGATGTTGATGTTGATGTTGATGTTGATGTTGATGTTGATGTTGATGTTGATGTTGATGTTGATGTTGATGTTGATGTTGATGTTGATGTTGATGTTGATGTTGATGATGATGTTGATGTTGATGTTGATGTTGATGTTGATGTTGATGTTGGTGTTGGTGTTGATGTTGGTGTTGGTGTTGGTGTTTTTGTTGGTGTTGGTGTTGGTGTTGGTGTTGGTGTTGGTGTTGGTGTTGGTGTTGGTTTTGGTGTTGGTGTTGATGTTGGTGTTGGTGTTGGTGTTGGTGTTGGTGTTGGTGTTGGTGTTGGTGTTTGTTTTGGTGTTGGTGTTGGTGTTGATGTTGATGTTGGTGTTGATGTTGATGTTGATGTTGATGTTGATGTTGATGTTGATGTTGATGTTGATGTTGATGTTGATGTTGATGTTGATGTTGATGTTGATGTTGATGTTGATGTTGATGTTGATGTTGATGTTGATTTTGATGTTGATGTTGATGTTGATGTTGATGTTGATGTTGATGTTGATGTTGATGTTGATGTTGATGTTGATGTTGATGTTGATGTTGATGTTGATGTTGATGTTGATGTTGATGTTGATGTTGATGTTGATGTTGATTTTGATGTTGATGTTATTGTTGATGTTGATGTTGATGTTGATGTTGATGTTGATGTTGATGTTGATGTTGATGTTGATGTTGATGTTGATGTTGATGTTGATGTTGATGTTGATGTTGATGTTGATGTTGATGTTGATGTTGATGTTGATGTTGATGTTGATGTTGATGTTGATGTTGATGTTGATGTTGATGTTGATGTTGATGTTGATGTTGATGTTGATGTTGATGTTGATGTTGATGTTGATGTTGATGTTGATGTTGATGTTGATGTTGATGTTGATGTTGATGTTGATGTTGATGTTGATGTTGATGTTGATGTTGATGTTGATGTTGATTTTGATGTTGATGTTGATGTTGATGTTACTGTTGATGTTGATGTTGATGTTGATGTTGATGTTGATGTTGATGTTGATGTTGATGTTGATGTTGATGTTGATGTTGATGTTGATGTTGATGTTGATGTTGATGTTGATGTTGATGTTGATGTTGATGTTGATGTTGATGTTGATGTTGATGTTGATGTTGATGTTGATGTTGATGTTGATGTTGATGTTGATGTTGATGTTGATGTTGATGTTGATGTTGATGTTGATGTTGATGTTGATGTTGATGTTGATGTTGATGTTGATGTTGATGTTGATGTTGATGTTGATGTTGATGTTGATGTTGATGTTGATGTTGATGTTGATGTTGATGTTGATGTTGATGTTGATGTTGATGTTGATGTTGATGTTGATGTTGATGTTGATGTTGATGTTGATGTTGATGTTGATGTTGATGTTGATGTTGATGTTGATTTTGATGTTGATGTTATTGTTGATGTTAATGTTGATGTTGATGTTGATGTTGATGTTGATGTTGATGTTGATGTTGATGTTGATGTTGATGTTGATGTTGATGTTGATGTTGATGTTGATGTTGATGTTGATGTTGATGTTGATGTTGATGTTGATGTTGATGTTGATGTTGATGTTGATGTTGATGTTGATGTTGATGTTGATGTTGATGTTGGTGTTGATGTTGATGTTGATGTTGATGTTGATGTTGATGTTGATGTTGATGTTGATGTTGATGTTGATGTTGATGTTGATGTTGATGTTGATGTTGATGTTGATGTTGATGTTGATGTTGATGTTGATGATGATGTTGATGTTGATGTTGATGTTGATGTTGATGTTGGTGTTGGTGTTGGTGTTGGTGTTGGTGTTGGTGTTTTTGTTGGTGTTGGTGTTGGTGTTGGTGTTGATGTTGGTGTTGGTGTTGGTGTTGGTTTTGGTGTTGGTGTTGGTGTTGGTGTTTGTGTTGGTGTTGGTGTTGGTGTTGGTGTTGGTGTTGGTGTTGGTGTTGGTGTTGGTGTTGGTGTTGGTGTTGGTGTTGGTGTTGGTGTTGGTGTTGGTGTTGGTGTTGGTGTTGGGGTTGGTGTTGGTGTTGGAGTTGTTGTTGGATTTGGAGTTGGTACTTTTCGTTTAGCTTTTTTTTTGCTTCCTCATTGGTTGTGCTCTAATTTCAATTAATCCAGCAAAAGTGATGAATATGCGTCACATTAGGCGGTTCCCTGAGGGTTTTTGACACGCCGTCAAATTTTTTTTTTTTTTATTTTTGTCATATGCCCGAAGACCTCACCTTTGTTTTCGTTCCTTAAAATTTACCGTTGCACCAGTGGTCACAGAGTTTAAAATCCATGCAACGTTTTTTCATGGCTGTAGCATTTTTACTGCATTATGTGATTGCATCCCTGAAATCATGACAACAAAATTTTTTTTGTAATTTAGTTGTGAAGCATAATAACACATCCCTGCTGTCGTAAAACAAAATTTACTGTAGCACTCCTCCTGAGTGAGTATAATTCCATGCAACGATATTACATTTCTGTTACAAAAGCTGCTATATTCACGACCTGACGACGCCAGAATTGTTTTTTTTATTTTTGTCGTAAAGCCATGTATAAAAACTTTATTTTCCTTTTTAAACTTTTATCGTAGGTTATATACTCATTGAGTAACAATTCAATGCAACGCCGCTGCATGAATGTTGCGTTATCGATCTTCGAGCGGCTCTCTCAGCGTCCCCATGATGTCAGAAATTTTTTGTTTAATTTTGTTGTGAGGGCTTCCAGTAGGTCTTTATTGGCGTATCGTATTTTTAATCCTAGCACTAATACTCAGCGAGTAATAATTCCATGTAACAAATTTTCAGTTGCGTTGCTTACGCAGCTCCCACTACGTCCCTATGCCGTATTAAATTTTTTTTTTTTTAATATAGTCAAAGAATTAACCTTTATGGTCAAACTATTTTTTTAATCATAGCTCTTGTACCCAGCGAGTAACAATTCAATAAAACGCAGATGAATTTTTAAAAAATTCATTTTTCAACTTTTTTTGGAAACTAGAGCAGTACAACGTAACTTCGTCACGTCAAAAAATAATGGCGTCATGTGGTCACTCAGGGGACCCCTTTAAACAACCTAAATGCACCAAATATAATAGCAAAAGCAAAAATAAAAATACAAAAAAATACTTTAATTTATAATAAGGACAAGCATTAGCACATTATTAGATAAAGATTAGATTTTGTTAAGGATTAGATAAAGGATAAGGGTAAGAATTTAGACAAATATTAGGACCTGGAATAAGATAAGGAGTAGGACAAAGATTTTGATAAAGATTGGAGCATGGAACAATATTTACGACAAGATTAGGAAAAGGATAAGGACAAGAAATGTGACAAGGAATAGAACAATAATTTGGACACACTTATGGGAAGGTTTAAGACAAATATCGGGAAAAGAAGGGGGACAAGGATTAAGAAAGGGAATCGAAAGAAATTTAGGAATGGCTTAAATCAAGAGTTTATTTGAACAAAAAATAGGACAATTATTAAAACAAATATAAAATAAGGATAAAGATGAGGAAGAGTTTGGGAGCAAAAGAAATTATAGCAACAAGAATGAGAACGTGGACAAAGACACGGTGTCACATCAAAGGCTACGGGAATAAGACATATTGAATTTGAAAAATTTTGAAAATCAATACTAATGTAAAGTCTTGATTTAGAATGTAGATGCAATTACAGTTGACAAATTTTTTTAATTTGAAAAGGATATGTTTACGCATTTTGAAAATACAAGTTTTTTTAAATAATATCATTACAGAAATTTTCAAAAAATTTTTGCATTTTGGTTACCGTCTAACATAGAGGGCGCACAGTGTTGCAATTGGTACAAGTTAGACGGAAAAAATTCTTTTATGGATTTTTATAGTTTTCGATGTTTTTAGTAAGAGTAAAAAAAAGTAAAAAAAAATATTTCACAAATGTTTGACAAGTAGGCGTGGCAGCTGCCATACAACCTAAACATATTTTGCGCTATATCTAAGAAATGAGATAAAGTACAATAACAAAATCAAACGTAGACATCTAGTATGTGATTTCCAAAAAGTATAAAAAATTTCGATGCGATTGGATAGTGGGCGTGGCATCTAACATACAACTTAAACACATTTTACGCTGTTCTTAAACGTATATTAACAGCAACGCTAATAGAACTATCAATGGATAACTAAAATGTGATCTTTAAAATTCCTGCAAAAATTTCCGTGGGATTGGTTATGTAGTCGTAGCACCTCCCATATATGTGAAATATATTTAGGCTCATAACCAAAATTGCGATAAAGAAATTTTAAGTTAAAAAAAATTATTTTTTCATATTTTAACAATATTAGGATTGATATGATACAATACAATGATATGAATATTATTATGATCCGTCTGTCTGTTTCTCTGTCCGTTTGTCTGTCTGTGATCACGATTAAAGCCGTAATTTTCAAGCCATCATCACAAAATTCGATATTTAAGTTTGTTTCTAACAAGTAAAGATCAAGTTGGAAAATGAGCCAAATCGAATGAATACCACGGCTATCTCCCATACAAAGTGACTCTACCAAAACAATAAAACCTTTTAAAATTCCGAAAAAAATTAATGCATGGATTTGAAATTTTTCATATGAGCTTTGATATTTAATATACACTCTAAATATGAAATTCAACTAAATCGGATGAAAACCACGCCTACCTCCCAT
The DNA here is from genome assembly GCA_943735915.1 of Pherbina coryleti. NCBI lineage: Eukaryota > Metazoa > Arthropoda > Insecta > Diptera > Sciomyzidae > Pherbina > Pherbina coryleti. Next base: position 80,722,867 of record OX030952.1, on the reverse strand, counting down.
ACAAAGTGACTTTAAGAAAACGGTAAATCTCTTGAAATTTCACAAAAATGTATTTAATTACTAAAATAACGGGCATAATTAACACCCTTATTAGAGCTCACAGACCCTCAAATTATCTCAATGTCAATTTCTCAGTATTTCATATTTTCCACAATATTTTACCAAATAGTCCGCTATTACGCATTTGTGTCCTTAAATACGTTATTGAATTTATTTTATTTCAAAAGAACACACCTCTGCCATGAAGTGCGCTGATTTTAACTCTTTTGGATATTGGGAAAGATCTGAAAAAAAATAACCAAGTATAACAACAAAATGCATGAATAAAAATTAAAAAATATCACGTTTTTGGGTCAACTTTCAAGAATCTTCGTATATTTCGTGAAAAACGGAGGGGAAGCTAAAAATTAAACCTGAGATCAGAGGATATTTATTAACAATTCGACATGTTCAGAATGTAAAAATTCGATTTAGAATTTTTTCCTTCTAGCATTCCCTTTCGCATCACTGTGTGGCGCCTTGAAATATTTTGAAAAATAATTTTTAGATAAAATTTTTTTGGCGAATGTGGACGAGTACGTATAAGGGCGTGGACCCTTCGATCGCAATTATCGAATCATCGCGAAGTCCGAGATTCGAACCCTACCTGACACAAATTATTTTTTTTTTTTTTTAATCAATTGAAATTAATTTTTTAATCGGCCGCCTCTCTCTCTGCAGACAACAGCAAGCCTGAGAGAATAAATAATGTCAGGGCATGTCAAAAACATTTTAGAATATGTCTCTTAGCCGTTCGAAGACTAGTGAATCCAGCTTTCGATCATTTGTGCACTAACATTTAATGACACGCGCAACACAATTGATCATAAGGATATGTTTGGCAGTTGGAACTTTCCATCCAAAATGATTCGTTAATTAATTTTAAAAATTCTTGATTCATTGCGGTGAATTCTTTTCCAGTTTTATATCGTTAGTTATTCTTTTCTGGATACTATTCTGAAATAACTAAGGAAATGCGCCCAGAGAACAGTAAAAAACAGCCTCCAAAGTTTTAGTTCTCTGATTATTTCATCCCATTTTAGTTAATGCTTCAATAGGACGAAGCGAGATCATGCCTTTATTCCATGTTCTTACTTTCATACATATAGTAAAACCATCTTGGAGCTCTAATGTGGTGGAATACACCTAGCCACACTTGAATCGACTGAACAACTCTTCAGTTCCGTCTGAAAACCTGAATGTACTTGCATGTTGAACTCAAGGTATGATGATTGGCTTTAATGTGCTTTACTGTGCCTTTAATCCGTTACAATTGCAAGCATTTAAAACTTCTGCTCTTAACCTTGACATTCTATGGAGGACACAGAGGCAGTTAAGTCACAAGATAAAAATAAATTGAGGCAGCAATCATGCAGCATAATTTTCTTAACTGACAAAAACTTAAAAACCCGTTTATGGTCCTTGTTGAATAAAAGCGGGCTGGTTTTTGAGCATGCATGATTGTCAGTGATTTTGAAGTTCGCAAGCCAAGCCTCCGTTATTGCTAGTCAAGAAAATGTCAAAGAATTTTTTATTGCACTAAAAGTGGCTTCAATAAATGTATTAAGACCTGTTAAAACAACATTAATAATCCTGCAAGCATGAGAAACGAGTTTTATGTTTTATCCCTGCGCTCCTTCAAGAACTTTGACACGATTTATTCTTAGCTGTGGCTACTGATGCATCATCTGTCGTGGATTGGTATAAAAGACGTTGCAGTTTAAAGCAAAAATTAGTTCCTCTATCATTTGCATTGTTAAAGCTACAAGAAAACAAAAATATGATGAAATTTGTAAGTTTAGAGAAGTAAAATTAAGTTTAAAATATTTACTTATTCAAAAATATTTAATTTTATAAAATTTTCCGTTCATCCAGCTCGCTTTCGTTGCATTCATAGCCTTAGCCACTGGCAGTCCCATTGCGACGCCATTGCTTGGCAAGTTAGTGCCACAACCAGCACAGGCACCCGCCAATACTGAACACGCAGGCTATGTGAGCGCTATCACACCCATTTTGCGTTCCACGGCCTACATCGGAGCAGCACCATTGATTCCGGCCACCTACGTGCACAGCAGCGAACACTTGCCTCTAGCTTATGCCGGAAATTATGTGAGTTTTTTTTCGGCTTGAGTTGACTAAAAAAATATTTAAGCCTTGTCTTTATTTTCATCTTCTATAACTTCTGCTACTCGACACTAGTTGTACTCGTCACCTATTGAAGCTTCAGCATATCGCGTCATATATTGAGAGCACATGACTTGAGCTTGCGTCGATAAAACTTAAGCCTAAATGTACTCCACATAAAATTGTTAAAAAACTTGTTCTGGACTCGTAAGGTTTTTATTTAAAGCAAAACAATAAATCTTAAAATAAAAATAAAAAATTAAATGGTCCCAAAATGTTTGCTTAATTATTTCAAAATTTTCAGGACTTTCCATTTAAATAGCTTAAATTAATTCGCCATTTGAACATAAGAGCCTTGAGAACGTCTAAAAAGTTATATGGCAAATATGTGTGTCGTCTCGCCAATCGTATGGAATTACTTTTAAATGCCAAAGATCTCCATAACAACGCATCTGCAAAATCATTAGCAAGTCGTTAATACTTCTTAACAATACACATTCCTGTAGTGACCACAAATTAGGCTCAGTTTGACGTCAGCTCTGCAAACTTAATTTCTGCATTTCATCATCTGATTAGTAATAAAATTTGATCTTAAATAATGCCACAACAGTCTGACGTAAAGAATAATTCTCTCTTACCTTGTTGAGGAAATAACATACGTTGCTACGCACATAACTAATTAACCATGTATACGTATATAACCATCACTTCCTCAGTCGACAATGCCATGGTGGTTATAAATTCAACATGTAGTTATTAGTCCTTGTACGAATTTCTCGAATATCCTTTTGCGTGTAATGTTTACATATTCGCTCTTGTACTACGTCTCAGAGACATCAGAGCAGACCAGCCTTTTTGTCGCATTGCACGTCTGAAAATTGTTTATTATATTTATTTGATGATTGCCTTTTGTATTTGAAAGACCATTAAAGCCAATTTGACAGCAGGAATCATATTCAAGGGAAAGTAATTTTTATTTGTCCATCTTGATGGCTTGTTGTGGCTAACTTATTGAAACCCTAATTGTTTACTACATAGAACTTTGTGTTCCCCAATATAATAGTGGTATTCACTGTTTGATGAGAAACACAGTTGCAACGATGTGAAAATGCAAGATTGCGAATTTTCGCATCATTCCAACAACAAACACACTGGAAGCAATTTTGCAACTCTTCTTGAATTATGCACTGCTCAAAGCTATTGCGAAAACGCACAAGCAGTGATGGGAAACAGCTGATTCATGTTTTGGTTGTGTTCAAGCTTAGTTACCATCTGGGTAAAACTTTAAATAGGCTAAGTTTGTGTGTTGAATTTAATATCTTTTTGTGATTTTGAAATAAGGTGGAAATATATTCTTTCAGTTGTCGTGTTAACAGAGTTGCAAAACTAAAGTTGCAATATTGAGGCTCACGCACTAGAGCCCAAACAGAACCATGGTACAATAATACAAGAAAGTATTGACAACTGCTTATTTTCTCTTCTACAAGAAAACAACTCCTGTCAAAAAAGGTTGTTTGTAAAAATGCATCTGCACCTACTGAAGTTGTTGTTTCTTTTTCACTTCACATTCACATTAAACATTGTTTGTGTTTCCAATGGCCGATTGTGAGCGCTCTCTTTTTGAATATATTTTTTGACTGGAGATGGTTTCCCATGCAACTATCAATGGCTGTGCTCACACTTCAATGAAATGACTGAAAAAAACTCAAATTTGTTGCTTGTCCAGCTTAAAAAATATTAATTCTCTGCGAGAGAGAAAATGAACTTTGAATACTTCATAGCATCAATCAAAATGTCAGCACGCTCTAGAACTGAATCATTCTGTCAAAGTGTAGAAAACTTTTACTCAGCTGCTGCTCAGAGAGAGTAAAAAGAACAAATAACTCACGTTATTCTTCAATCATTTGATTGCCATCTGAGCACAGCCAATGCTACCTTGTAATGATTATACCATGAACAGAACCAAAGCGGCAGTTGGTTGTCGGTCCTCTCTCGGCAAAATCCGCTGAGAACACGTCCAGAATATGAGCGTTGCTTTTCGGTGTGTGAATAGAACAAGATTTGGCTCAAAATATAAAATTTTGTTTTGAACCTACATGAAAGCAACACAGGCACACAAAACGAAACGTCCGCTCATGGTAAAAACTAAGAAAATAACACTGAACACAGCCAAACCTCAGCCAACCTCAGCCAAAATATGGCAACACTTATGCCGTGGTTATGCTTACCAAACATGTTTGGCTATGTTCACACGTCAGTCAAATGACTGAAGTTCATCACGATTTTTTACTCTCTCTGAAAATTTTGACTGACGCCTGCTCACACGCGATCTTTTGATTGATGCTCTGACGACGCCATTTATTAATTTTCTGCTACCTACTATTTTGTGAAATCGTATCGTGCTGTAATCAGAAAGTAAACACAACACAATAAACAAAACCCGATTTTAAATTTTTTAATAGAGAAGTTGTGTTGCATTTCATTTTGTTCGTAAGGGTTACAGATTACATCCTTTTCTCTTCAAAAAAACTACATTTGTTATCAAAAAACTACTAATTAACTACTTTTCTTGATATAATATCCTACTAAACAACAAACAATTAAAATAATGCAACCAATTGACTGATTGATCCAGGTCTAGAGCTCAATCAAAATTTTGACTGACGAAAGAAGAATTTGGAGTTCATTTTCGCTCTGAGATAAAGTTCATTTTTTTTACATAGGAAAGCAACAACAAATTTTGACTGATTCAATCATTTGACTGACGTGTGAACATAGGCTTTGGTGTTCATTTTCGTCAATTTCTTCTCTTCTCTGAAATGCTTGTTGGGTGTTTATGCTATGTTTGTTGAACAGTTGCATTACATGTAATAATGTATCAAAACACAAAGTTTTGTAGTTTTATACATACATATTTATTATAAAATGAAAAACGAAATTAAGAATTAATTCATAATGGAATTGTTTATGCAAGGGGCATTATATTTTGAAAAAAACCAACGTCGAATCATTTTGCAACATAGGCCATGTGCTATTCGGAAACTTTTCACTCGTGGTAGGAGAGAATTTACTAAGTTGAATACAATTTCTGTCTGTTGAAATAAAATTGTAATTTTTGCTGTGCCAAAAGGACGATGAAATTTTGACAACTAGAAATTTTGACGTTTTAGATTTTGGTAGTGCATTAGCACAAGGATTTAATTAAATTTGTGAAATTGTTAATATATTTTGAAAATTATCAATTCTGGTTGTTATGCTGTCGGAAACACAAAATTTTGAACATCTTTACGACTCACAAACTCACAAGTGTTTTTTTTTTCATTTTTGCTTGTGTCAAAAATTCTCTTTCCGATTGTCAAAATTTATACTAGCCCCTGGGGCTACATGAATTTTTGACAATCATATTCACCTCACAAGTGCCAAATATTCTCTTTCAGACTGTCAAAATTTCATCATCCGAGTGAAAAGTTTCCGAATAGCACACGGCCATACAATCGAAGTTGCTGAAGCTATGTGGCAAAAATGTAAGACGAGCACATGTATTGTGAAGGAATGGAGGAAAATGAGATTAGAAAGTGTTTAAAATTAGAATGATATAAAATTTAAATTTACTGCACACAAATTTTTCCGTCTTGCTTGCACTTTGTGGTAAGGGTTGCTTAAGCACACAATTAATTATACTTTTTAATACTTTTTACTACTTTTATTATACAAAATGACTGCAGGCAACACCGGTAGTTCGGCATGTTTGGTGTTTCGATCAGCAATCAAAAATGTTCGGTCTGAGAGCGAGAGAATGAATTTGAGAAAAAATTCATTTCTCAGTTTATACGTGAAACAATAACAACAAAAACTATTCGGCAATCATGTTTGGTAAGCATAACCACGGCATTACGTAGCTCAAAGAGAGATTCGACAGCCGTCGGAGATAAAATATAATAAATTTTAAGAGCTCGAACATAATCAAAGCGGCTGTCGGTTGGCGGTCCTCTCTCGGATAAATTCGCTGAAAACACGTCCAGAATAGAAGCGGTTGAGCACGAACAGAACCAAAGCGGCTGTCGGTTGGCGGACCTCTCTCGGAGAAATCCGCTGAGAACACGACCAGAGTAAGAGCGGCTGTCGGTTGTCGGATCAGCGTTGCTTTTCGTTGTGTAAATGGTACAAATTCAACACACACACACACAAAACGAAATGTTAGCTCATGGAAGGCAACACACACACAAAACAAAACGTCAGCTCATGGTAAAAACTAAGAAAATAGCACTGAACACAACCAATTCTTAGCTAAAATATGGCAACTCTTACGCCAATCAAAGATAGATCCGCCAGCCGTCGGAGAAAAAATAAAATTGATTCTATTCTGGCGTTTTTCCGTCGCGGATTTCTACGGCCATTTCATTTTTGACGGCTGCATATATTTTCATGTATTTTGTTGCACAGCGCACCCGACAACCGACAGCCGCTTTGGTTCTGTTCGGGCTTGAATGTGGCGAATGTTCGTCGCGATTGACGACCAGGGATTTGATTTCGGACGTGTTCATACGTTTTCATGCATTCTATTGCTTGAAAATGTCGCCAATCGCTACTCGCTTTGATTCTTTTCAGGCTCTCTGGCGTTTTTCTACGGAGATTTCATTTTTGACGGCTGCATACATTTTCATGTATTTTGTTGCACAGCGAATCCGTCAACCGACAGCCGCTTTGGCTCTGTTCGGGCCAGGGCTCTAAAATGCCAGAACGAACTGGGGTAATTTTTTTATGCGTGAGCTTTATATACGTGTGAAAGCACAAAATCTTATCTGCACATTTGTGCGCGTTTGAGCACAATTGGTTTGTTTCCGTGCTCGTTTCAAGTAAAGTGCGCGTAATAGAGAGTAATTTGATTATCTGTCAAATTGAGAAAATTTGCCAAAAAGTACGGAAACGACTTCAAGTAAAACTAAATCACAACAGCTGTTAGACAATTGAAATCATATATAAATTTAATTTGCTGGTGGATTTATTTAAAAGAATGGAAAATTTAAAAAAGTTGCAAGAGAATTGTTCACCAGGAACTTTTGGCTTTCATTTGCGTTCATTTTACTTATACATATATTAAATTTATTTTTATTTATTTATAACCAACTACATGCATTTTTTTGTTCATAACAAAGCACAAGTTCATTTTTAAACTTTGACAATCAGCTGTTTGAAGCTCGAGATTTGTGCTTGAAGAAATTTTTCAAGTAAAGTTCAAGTAAAGTTTGAGTAATAGAGAGTGACATTTTGTTTGTTCTTCTTTTCTCCCGTGTTAGAAAAATGAGTACGGAAACGCTATCATGCGAGCAGTGCTGCCAGGTTTCAGCGAAAAAAAATCCCTATTTTTGCATACAAATTAATTTTTTTCCCCGTTTTTAACTTCGTGTTTCCCCGTTTTTTTGCCCGGTTTTTAAATTGTTTAATAAATAGCAATTAAAAGAAATAATAAGTTCATTCATTCACTTTACTAAAACTAAAATAAATACAAACAGGAAAAACGTACGTATCTATAAGAAAAATAAAAATAAAAATTTTAAGCGATCTTTTATTTTGACTCGAACGTTACGTTTTTGAGATTATAAAAAATTGTGAGAAATCATTTGAAATATACATATTGTTATACATATTATCAAACCAAGTAAACAAGAGTATGCGTATTATTTCTATTATAAAAATTAAAAATTCTGAATTTATTTCAATTGCAAAGATATTTTTATATTTCATTAAAGATTTCCTGCGGAGGTAATCTCCTTGACAATACCTCTCCAGAAGAAAGTTCCTAATTATTGTTTTATTTAAATTAATAGCTGAAAAAGCACTTTCAGTACTTGCCCCGCTATAAGAAAGCAAAAAATAAACGACACTATTTTTTTTTTAAATACCTGAATAAATGAAATATATAACTTCTTTTCAGAATTCCTGGATAATTTGTGATGATATATTTGAAAAATTTATATTTCTTAACGATCTATATTCTTGGTCGAAATCATTCCACTCGGATTGAAATAACGCGTGAAAATATTTTTAAGCTTTAAGTTTTATTTTTCATTTTTACTATCTATGAGTGGCCCTTTATATAGCTCCTTAAAAAAGTATCGAAATCGTTTAAGTCTGCATCAAAAACACTATTATGACTATATTAATGTATTCCTTTCGCATGAAACAATCCACAAAAGTCCTCAAAGTTAGTTCTATTTTTCCATATATGACACATTTATCTTTGTTCAAAATTGCAAACAAAAAATGGATGTCATTAAAATAAAATATTGTAGTTGGTTTTTCTTATAATCGATATATTTTTTCACTCGCTATTTTATTTTTAATTTTCCCCGTTTTTATCAATGTTTTCCCCGCCTCCCCGTTTTGTACGAAAAATCCCGAAAAAGGGGAAAAATCCCGCCACCTGGCAGCTCTGCATGCGAGTAAGGAAACAGACCTAATGTTTTAAATCGACAGAGCCCTTTACTTGTGCTTTCGATTGAGGGTTCATCATGAGAAAATCTAGCGTTGAGTATCTTGCGTTTTTTTTAATTTATTTTTTGTGATAATAGTTTTTTTTTTAGGTAAGGTAGTCATAGCTGGACCAACGCTTTCTTAAGAAAAAGTTAGGCACAGGGTGAACAAGTAGATTTCGAGCACAAAAAATATAATTATTAATGTTTTGAGTGAATCGCAGAAAAGGAGAAGAACCAGCAGTATGTTTCGCCTCTACTAGTCCGCCCCGATGCGCCCCTTTTGAACGACAAATACTGCACGAACCCACAATAGAACACTCAAAATAACAACTATGAAACAAAAATTGAAGAAATCTGAGTAACAAAATGAAGTCTGAGCCCTAAATCATAACATTCCTGATGACATTTTTAATAGTTCAATCGCAATATAAGGTCCGATCTTTGAATTTCTTCCATTGATGCAATGTTATTATTTCCAATTTCCACTCTTTGAATTTCTTACATTCTTATTCTCATTCTTATTCTTATTCTTACATTCCAATACTCGTAAATCTCAACAATCAAATTTTTCTCTACTTGAATCATAACCTTATAAATATAAATTAATCCAGGATAATCTCAGTTTTCGAATAATTTAAATGTATATTATTAAAAAGCTTATTTTTTATAAGGAATTTTTTCCTTAATATTTATTTCTACTATTAAAGACTAAGCACAAATTTCTTAGCATTCTAGAATTCCAAGCATGAAATTTATGCAATTCTTGATAAAAGGAATAAAGACATTCAATAGAAAACCAAGTTAGCTTGACAACAACAACAAAATTAAGAAGCATTCAAGACAGGACAATCAAAGGCACTTTGGGAGGTCTTTCATTAATTCTGCTAATTTTATAATGAATTCTTATGATTTGTGCGACGGAGATACGAATAGGGCAGGTTATGATTTGCCATAAGCTGAATTCACTCAAAATTGTTACTATCTTAACCCTGAGCGGCCACACGGGGCACTAGTTACTCCAGTCTCAGGAAAAGTGAAATTAGAAGTTTAAAACTTTTGAAATTGATACAAGTAACGACATCTGCCGGTAGTATGTAAGTGTGAGATGTGGACTCCATTACATTGAAAGACGAAAAATGAGTGGCGGCGCTTTGAGCGTTCATTTTCTCTGCGTTGGGTAATTAGTTGTCCCAGTGTGGCCGGAACCGTTGCTCGGCACAGATCTTCTTTTTTTTTCAAACCGACTTGTTTGTGGTGTCAATATAGGTAGACAAAATAAAGGTAAGTTTTTGATAATCTAGTAAAAATGAAAAAAAAATTTCTGGAATATTGTATGTTCAAGTGAAATAATTCAGTTTCAGTTTTATATGATACCGTTTATTGATTAAATCTACTGTGCGTTCCTGGTATGATAACACGTGGGTTATAGGTTATGAAAATACGTTGTAAAAACTTAGTCTCATATGTATGATCAATTTGTATCTCTCAAAAGCCCATAAATAAAAAAGTTCGAAGTGAAGTCAAATAGATTTTTTCCTTGTCTTGGCTTTCTTTTCATATATTCCCGTGTACGAATGTATACGGATCCACAGGGGTAGTATACTTTCTTTTTCGAATGAACGAATACAGGATGTTCGGCCTGTAGAAGACCGGTTGCGAGAAACAAAGGGAACTTTGTGCATGACGTGTGTTGGTCAATAAAATACGATTCAAAATAAATTTTCTTTGTTCAAATATAATAAAAGCAATATTTTTCCACTTTTCTGTACGTAAATATGTTTTTAGAAGCTAATAAAATAAAAAAAAAAAAGAAATTTTATGATTTGCAATTTTTTCCAATTTCCCTCCAGTAATTTTGCAAAATAAATATACTGTTTGAATGATCGGTGGATACTATAATTTTCTATTATTTTCTATTATATATATTGTGCGTAGAATCCTAAAATTTTAGCTCTTAATATTGAAAATATTTCTGGAAAAATCCCGTTTTTGCTGACCAGCTTTTAGAACGCCATCTATAAACTGACCGATAAAAATCATAAAAAATGTTGAAGCACTCCTCAACAAACATGAAACAATCGGTTAGAAGTCTTAAAACATCCATATGTATTGTACAACTTGGCTTTGCAGCGTGGGGCAATGAGTTACCGCCGCTATTACACTGTGGAACAAATTCAGGATACTCAATTACTCACAAAATGAAATATGTTTCAAAAAAATTTATGGCGAATTTTATCACAACCGAGCGAAAATTAAAAGACATCAGCTTCGGCTAAGTTTCGAGTCTTAACTGAATCTTTATTTTTTAAATTTGGTTTAAAACAAAAAAATTGTTTTATTAATTCCTAATTCTTGGAACTTCCCTTTTTAATTACTTCTACCTAAATCGCTATTTATTTAATGGTTGTGGGATTTTTAAGGCAAATTATCGTCTAAGACCATTTTCTTTTCAAATTAAATTTATTGAATAAACTGAGAAGCATATCGACTCATAACCGCCAAAATATCTTAAGCGCCAAAAAGAAAATTTTACAGGAGAAGGTTTTTTTTAATTATCTTTGCTATTAATTTTGTCTTTTATCTCTTATCTCTTTGCTATTAATTTTATTTTAATAATTTTATCTCTTATATTGATTAATTTCTTTTAGAGAATTTCATCTTAAGCGACACTTTGCTGTCATGAAAAATGTAAACAAACATGTAGTGTGTACTTAAGCTAAAATTGCTTTTGGTTTAAATTCATAATCTAATTTCGTACACCTATGAAATTTTGACAGACGATGTAAGCCATCGCAAATTATCGATTTTCATCAAAAAACATAAATCGGATATTATGTCGCTTAAGATATTTTGGCGGTTATGAGTCGATATTATAGATCAAACAGAAAGCAAAACAGACTTAGTTTTGTGGAAAATATTTTCAAAAAGCATGAACAAAATAAATATTTTTCCAACATTTTGCTTCATAAGCACCACAAAAATTTTCTAAATAAATTTTTTAAAAAATTTTAATTGTTGCACAGGTCTCTAGCAGTAATTTGGCTTTTACAGATTGAAAAAATATCAATTAGTCGACGAGTTATAGCCAAAAAACCATATAAACAATATGCTGAAAATCGGTTCAAAATTTTAAAAATGTTATAAAAAATTTTGTACTTCAAAAATTTTCATTTTGAAAATTCAGAATAAAAAATTGGTTCAACTAAAACATGTTTTGTTAAATAAAATTGTAAAAAATAAAATTTAACAAATAAAATATTTTGTGCCAACCACAACCGATATATTGTGAGCCACCAAAAATTGGCGATCCTGCAAACGATCCTGCAAATCTGGAATAACCAAAATCTAAGAGATATTCCATGCAATTTGTCCAAAATTAATGCTACGCGAGAAACTCACAAAATCAACAATTTTCAATTAACGACGAGGACATTGCTGAGAACATCGACATTTCAGCCACAATCACCTGCATCTACAGCGGCCTCTAAAACAGCCCGCTACTTCTCGCATCTTAGTCAACAGCAGCAACAATAAAACAATCTACAATCAATACCATCATACAATCACAGCTAATTAAAATATCAACAAACCTCGTCGCCTCAACAACAACAACAACAACAGCAGCAACAGCAATAACAATAGCAGCAACATTAAAAACAAAACCATATTTTCAAAAATTGATCTCGTTCGTGCGTACCACCAGATTCCAATGGCTGAAGAAGATGTTCATAAAACTGCAATAACTACACCATTTGGAATGTTCGAATTTCTACGCATGCCATTCGGTCTACGAAATAGTGCTCAAACCTTCCAACGCTTCATCAATGAAGTATTTTTTGGTTTGGACTTCGTTTTTAAATACGTGGATGACATTTTAATTGCAAGTGAAAATGAGAGTCAACATTTGGAACATTTAAAAATAATTTTTTACTCGACTACAACAATACGGACTTAATGTTAAACCTTCGAAATGTATATTTGGTGTACCTTCACTAGATTTTCTTAGCTATGAAATTTCTTCCAATGGAATACAGCCCTCTAAAGATAGAGTTCATCTAATTACAAATTTCGAAAGACCAACTTCCATAAATAAGTTACAAAAATTTATTGGAATGGTTAATTACTACCATCGTTACATTCCGATGTTAGCTGCAGAACTTAGGTATCTGCACGACATGTTAACATCTGCATCTAAATGTAAATCCAAACAGTTAAATTGGACTGAGAAATCAATCACTGCATTTGAGAAAGTTCGTTCACTTTTTGCTAAAAGTACTCTTCTCACACATTTTAATAAACATGCACAATTATCTCTAGCAGTAGATGCATCAAACGTCGCTATTGGAGCGGTTCTAAATACAACAATCCATAAAAGATAGTTGGGAACATTTAGCATATTTTTCTCAAAAACTTAGTCCAACAGAAATAAAATATTCTACGTTCGACAGAGAACTTTTAGGAGTATATCGCGCGGTCAAACATTTTAGACACTTCTTAGAAGGAAGACAATTTGTTATCTATACAGACCACAAACCTTTAACATTTATCATAAATTCAAAAACAGACAGATCACCCCGTCAAACACGACACTTAGAATATATAGCACAATTTACAAACAACATACAATACATTTCCGGAAAACAAAATATAGTTGCAGACACTCTTTCACGCATTCCAGAAATCGATGCTATATCTACACAAGACATTAATTTTCAAACACTATACAAAGAGCAGCAAGATGATAAAACGCTAAAATCTCTCATTGAATCTCCAAATTCCAAATACAATCTAAAAAAAATTCTAATCCCTATCCTAAATATTAAAATTTGGTGCGACATTTCTAATAAAAATGTTCGACCTTTTGTTCCAATTTCCATGCGAAGAAGCATATTTGACAAAATCCATTCATTATCTCATCCTGGCGTACGAGCCACTAGACGATTGATACAATCAAAATACTTTTGGCCAAATATGCTAAAAGAAATAAATAATTGGTCATCAAGTTGTATCAATTGTCAAAAATCTAAAATTAATGTGTACACGAAAACACCCATCCAAAAAATCGAAATTCCACCAGGCAGGTTCGAACATATTCACATGGATCTGGTGGGACCACTACCTGTATCAAATGATTTTCGATATATGCTAACGATCATTGATAGACATACACGTTGGCCAGAAGTATACCCTCTAAAAAATACTTCGGCTGACATAGTAGCAAACACTTTCGTAAAAAATTATGTTCCACGTTTTGGCGTTCCTCTCAAAATTACAATGGACCAAGGCACACAATTCACTTCGAAATTATTTAAAGAACTAACAAATTTACTAGGTGCACCTAAAAGTCATACTTCACTTTATCATCCACAATCAAACGGGATGGTTGAACGTTTTCATCGACAACTCAAGACGTCAATTATATCTTCAGATGATTCAGTACATTGGTCAGAACTTTTGCCTTGGAGACTTCTCGGTCTACGAATCGCAATCAAAGAAGACTTGAATTGTTCTTCCGCAGAATTGGTTTACGGTCAGACTTTAAAGTTACCGGGAGAATTAGTTGTTCCAAATAATGATACCATAAATATGGATCTTACCCTTCGAAAGTTAAGAGAACATTTTTCGCACATCCGTTCGAAAATTGTGCATTATAATAAAGATCATAGTTATGTTCCAAAATCGCTTAGTACTTGTGAATATGTTTTTGTAAAAATCAATCGTTCATCGGGACTTCAACAACCATTTGAAGGTCCTTTTAAAGTTATTTCCAGACACGAGAAAACATTTCAAATTCAATATGGTAACACAGTAAAATCTATTTCCATTGATCATCTCAAACCAGCATACACTAAATGCTACAAATACAATACAAATCACAGATACCCGACATAACTCATACAAATACACCCATTCAAAAAAAAGTAACCTTTAACATAGTATAAATGTTTAATTGGAGAGGGAGTATTTGTAGTGTATATATATATATTAAATACTATAATTTATCCTACTTTATATTTAAGTTTTCGAATTTTAAAAATGTTATAAAAAATTTTGTACTTCAAAAATTTTCATTTTGAAAATTCAGAATAAAAAATTTGTTCAACTAAAACATGTTTTGTTAAATAAAATTGTAAAAAATAAAATTTAACAAATAAAATATTTTGTGCCAACCACAACCGATATATTGTGAACCACCAAAACGGGTCTTCTAATTTAGCCTCTATTTTGACCCCTCACTCTCAGAATCGACCTATTTTTTGCTAACCTGAATTTGTTCCACAGTGTTATATGGCGTGGCTGAAGTGTGGCCGCTAAGGGTTAAAATTATTTTATGATACAAAAATTAAATTTGTGATTACTTTGTAAATACATTTTCTTCTTTCATAGAAACATGGAAACATTTTTCATGGAAACAGAATAAAAAATATTCAAATCGACTTCAAGAATAACCAGAACATCTATCCATGAACATAAAACAGAAAAAAAAAATAATTGAGAGAGTAGCATTTTATGTAACTTAAACTAATTAAAAAACAAAAATATTTTGTTTTGCATACGAGTAGGTACTTTACTAAAACGAAAACTCCCAACTTAAACCTCTCGCCAGACACTACCTGCTCATATGTACTTAACTGCTTTTTATATTTTGTCCACATCAACATCTTGACAAGTGTTGCAAAATTTTCACTTTCACTGTTTCGCTGTTGTTGTAAATTTTCCCAGCGGAAATAAATCTTTTGTGTTTTTTGGGCCCACCAAGTAAGACTTGTTAACGTCTTTCTAAGATATTTGGTCACGGTTGACGACGGTCTTCTTCGAGTTGATTATTTTAAAATCTTTAAAAAAAACGAATTTTGCATAATTGGGAAAACAAAGCCTTAAATGTTTTGTTTAATTGTATTGGTGGAAATAAACACTTTTTTTTCAACTCGCTTTACGGAGTCTGTAGAGCAACAACAATAAAACGAGGCGCCTCTTTTTAATTTAAACAAACAAAACCAAAAATAGATACAAACCTATTTTAAAACTTTTAATGAATTGCTTTGCATAGTTATGCAATAGCTGAGCATAAATTAATATTTTTTTTTATTGTTTTTCAAATTATTCCTCTTTAATTTGTCTCACTAAGTTACCCAGTAGGAATTTTTGCTTATCTTGAAAGTTTTATTTGGCGGAGTTTAATAAATTTGTGAGATCTAAATATTCCAACTTTGGAAAATGGCTCCTAAAACTACATTTAAAAAAAAAATATGTAGGACATCAGATCTATATTTTCTATTATTTCTCAGGCTTCTCAAGTGTGTTATTTAATAGGGAGTTTAATATCGTATGATTTTCACAATCCTGTATTTCACAAAAGAGATTGAAAACCTGAATTCCGGGATCTCGAGGGTGCTTCGGCAGTATACAAACTGAATAATCCAGAAAATTCAATGATTATATTCATATATTTTTGATTATAATTATTTTTGAATTTTGTTTATTTTTTTGTTTTTCTTTGCGAGTTGCTTAGTGACCATCAGTATAGCTTCCATATGGCCAGCCTTGCTAGTGATCTTAACGCGTTCCTCACTGAGAAATGGTACCATTTGCCTTTATTCTTGTTGTCACTTTTTCTCATGTGAGGTGACGACTGTCACTGTGACTTCAATTGGTATTCTTGTTGTCACATTGAACACATTTTGGGCAAATTAAAGTGACAATTTACTCGCATTCCTTTTTTAAGTGAGAAAGATGAGCGAACAAAAAAGGTAAATAAAAATATATAATTAAGGGTTTTTAGTTAAAAATATTATTTTTAGTAAATAAAAATATATAATTAAGGGTTTTTTAGTTAGGAATGTTAATAAATTTTTTAATTAGGTGTGAAGATAACGTCCCAAAAACAGTTTGAGGAGATGATGGGTTTTTTGACCAAAAACTCGCTAAGGGGATGAAGTTTACAGACAAAGGGACTGCTGATGGGAAGTGGCAATCAATGGCAACCAAGTTGAATAGTTTTGGTCCACCAATTAGAAGTAGTGCAGCGTGGCAAAAAGTAAGAATTCTAGTCATGAAAATCTAGTTGTTATGCTAACAACCAAGTCTGAAGATTTAACTCACACTCCATCAGGTAACCTCATCGGGTTTGAGGCATCCCTTAGATTTCTTCTTTTAATTTTTAAATTTTCGCCATCATCCGAGCTGTCACATTCTGAAAACCAAAACTCAAAGGAACTCATATTTTAATTAATTTAACTATTCAGTTTGCTGAAACAAATAAAACTTTGCATTAAGCAGAAATAGGAGGTTGTGTTCAATGCGTTTTTTATTTCATTTTCACTTGTTCCACAAACTTACGTCACATGACAACAAGAATACTAGATTTCTAGTGACGTGACAAAAGTGTGAGAACTCTCACATAGGTGAGGTGACAACAAGAATCAAGGCAATTGTGTTCACTTCTTAGGTGAAAGTTATTGCTTTAGATGTTTCTAAACAATTTGACTGAGTGTGGCATAAAATGCTCTTGTGAAGTGGTAACTCTTCTCGTTAGATCACGTGTCTTCTCAAGGACAGATCGATCCGTATTATGGTCGACAGCTTTTCGTGAACATGCCAACGGTGCTACATTGCCGCAGGGTTCAGTCCTATTGCCAACATTGTTTGAGGTTTTTATCAACGACAGTAGGTCAAAGTGGGTTATGAGTTCAAAGAGTTTATCAAAGACAGAACTCTTAACCCAATTCATTCGTTTGGGGACGACAGCAGCATTTATCATTCATATTCTTTTAAAAAAAATGCCAGAGCTTTTTGGAGATTGAGAGAAAAAGGCAGAATATATTTCTGAATATTTTAATGGCAACTTGAACTTGATAAATTTTTCTGACTCGGTGGATGTCTTAAAACGCAAAATGATATTACATTTGAATAATTAACGCATTCCTTGTGATAACAAATATAACTCGCGATAATTGTGTAGATTTTACGATTTAACAAATAAGCATCATCGAATATGATAGATACTTTAAGTTTTCGTTTTATTCAGTTTCGTTGCTTTATTTTTTCATGAAATTATTTTAGATCTTTAGTTCTTCCTTATTTGACCATGTATACCGTGTCTCTTGGCTTGGTGTGTCAGAGTTTATCTCTTTTCCATACAAGTTTGTACCTGCGTTGGCCCAAATGCATATCCAAATAATAACTTTAGCTCGGTGTTCCCTTATTTTAGTGACCCGAATATATAAATATATTGTGCCTGCACAATATATACTTGTATATCTGTGCTATGTTTGGTATTGGTTTGGTGTTTGAGAGTTGCATCTCTTTTCCACGTAGGATCTTGGGTTGGACAGTGGCCCCAAGCCGAACGACAACAATTATAAATGCGGTTATATATGGTCTAATAAATAACTTTGGATGTTGTCTTGTATTGCTTCGTATTATGAAGATTGTGCTTTTATTCGATGATGTTTATGAAGTTTACATAAGCACAAAAAATTCTCAAATTTTATTTAATTTTAATTTCCGCTGAAAGGCCAAGCAATTGTGCTTAGTGGAGGCTATTATTTGCCAACAGGTGGTAAGTTTTAGCACGTAGGTGCATTCTATCAGTCCGGCTGATCCGGGAACTTCTTAGAATGTAAATCGTGCATGCGTATGGCGCGGGTCATACGTATCTATGAAGATTTCTTACCTCCGGGCGAATCCAAAAAAAAAAAAAAAAAAAAAAAAAAATGAATCATGGCATAATAATAACAAGATAGCATTGACAGTTTCTTGGGAAAACATCTCCTGTCAAAAAATATACTCAAGAAGAGAGCGATCACAATCGGATATTGAAAACACAATATTGAAAACGTTGAAGTGAAAAAAAACAACAACCTCAACAAGTGCAGAAGCATTTTCACAAACAGCTGTTTTTGACAGGATTTATATTCTTGTAGAAGAGAAAATAAGTAATTGTCAATGCTACCTTGTAATTGTTATGCCATGATATGAATGTAACACTTCGTAATGACTTGAAAAAAATGGTGGGGGCTATATTCTAGTTCTAGTGAACACTTTTTTATTAGCTATCGACTGAATAATACGTAGTTTGGTGCTGTAGGCGATTTACAATTTTTTATAAATAATTATAAAACTGGGCCGATTGCGCCTTTGTTTCAACATCATAATTAAAAATGTATAGATGCTTTCCCGCATGCTTGCCAACACAACAAAAATCGTGCCAATCGGACCAACAAAGCCCGCGAAATTTCAAAGTCACTAATTGAACACACCTTGTATAAACATTAAATAACACGCACAACACAATTTTATCATAAGAAGCTGGGTTGAAGTCCTCTCAAGGACCTATTAGCAAAGCTAGTGTTTAAAATGTTTTTGATTTTTTGGGGTGTAAAAGCCACTTATTAGGTATCATAGTTTACGAAAAAGTCTCCTCTTTTAAGTCAATTTAACACTTTAACTGCCACCATAAAAAAAAAATATCGGGTCCTCCATGCCCTTTTGTTTTCTTTTACAGATCTAGTATATTTTGTTATCAGAAAATCCGAACAAAATATCAGCAAATGTTTTTTTGTTTTTATATTTCTGTGAAATTTTGAAATATATTATTGAGGCACAACATATGTACCTCACGGCCTAATGTATTCAATATTTGTGGAATTCTCAGATTTTACCGTTTTGATAAAGTCACTTTGTATAAGAGGTATCCGTGGTTTTGTACCGATTTGGCTAATTTTCGAACTTGACCTTTATATTTTAGATAAAAGTTTTAATATTGAATTTCGTGATGATAGCTTGAAAATGACGGCTGCAATCATGACCACAGACAGACGGACAGACATACGGACGGACAGATGGACATGGCTAAATCGACTCGGGTGATGATGCTGATCAAGAATATACATATATACTTTTCTATACCTACCACGCTTCCTTATGGGCGTTACAAACGGAGTGGCAAAATTAATATACCCCATGTAAAAGGGTTTTTTTTTTTAATCGTGGGTGTATAAAAATGTTGCGCTAAAGATAGGTTTAGGTATGCCAGGCCATGCGGAATTGAACTACGTTTACAGATTCGCATTTCGAGTTACTAATTTTAAACCATGAACTATAATGTGCAATTAAATACTGAGGCACATACGCTGTGTCTCAGAACCTACGTGGACATTTTATTGAGGCACACCGTATGTGCCTTATGGCAGTTAACGTGTTAATAAAAGGTGTCCCAAACTGGCATCTCTTCCACTGATATTTTAATTTTTCAATAAAACGCATTGTTTTACTGAAATGTCTGTGAGTTTTATTGAATAATAAAGTAGAGACATGGAGGTTATTCATGGTTAATTTCGTACTTTGACTGTTCTTGTCGTTCAATAATGGAGGCGTTAAAAAGATTTCTAATTAAAATTCACTTCGTTAAAACAACTTTAACATAAATAACATAATTTTTTCTTTAAAATTGACACCGATGTGGAAATTATTACCTGTGAAAGAAAATCGTATTGCTCTAAAATTGTTGGCCATTTTCACAGCTTTGCACTATACATGTTTATAGAATTATTAAGAAATTAATTTTTTATTAATTTATCATTATTAGCGATGACAATCACTTTTAAAATAATATTTTTTTATATTTCTGAAGACACTTTTAAATGTTTACTAAAGCGACTCGAACTGTAATAAAAAACATGTGAGAAAAATGCCGCACAACACGTACACTGTATGTGTGCGAAACACCATTTCCTTATTTTTTAGTTCTATGACAAAAACAAGTATGGGTGACATAAACATTTGACAGCTGCCAAATGCCAGGGCTGTTTTTCCCAAAACTCGAAATAGATAACCCTGTACATATAATAATGTCACAGTATTTTTCGCTCGCTCACAACATTCCTAACGGGTCATTTATAAAGAATAAACAACCTCTGTATTTAACTGCGACAATTGACTGTGATTGGCAGACGTTGTTATTGCCGTTATTTTTGCTTGTAAACAAAGTTTTGTGTTTACGTCTTAATAGTAAAACAGAACTGCTTAGTCATGGATAAAAATGAAGAGGTGTGACATGGTAGTGTATCAATGTTTAGTAAAAATAGGTAAAAAAAACAGAAAATAACTAAGTAATAAAGACGTTAAAAATTAAGTTAACAATATTTAATTTTAAGTTAAGTTTACGCTTAAAGGACAGAAATAAAAATAACGGTTGCTTAAAAATAAAACTTTTAATACAGTATTTTTTTTCGTTTAAAAAATATTAGTGGGCCCTTAAAGCCAATTAGCAATTTCTGCCATATTAGTCAAAACCAAAACAAAAAAAAAAAAAAACAAAAAATATGAAAAATAGTAAAATCTGCAATGCCAACAGAAGATAAGTCAATGAATGTTATGTCAATGAAGGTTAATCGATTTTTGTGTGAACACAATTTTGGAAATTATGCTTTAAGACAAATATCCACCCACTCATGTCTTTAACACGCATGACATTCACTGATATTCATTTGAATGCCGAGATAATATTTGCCAAAAAATGACCTAAAATCAAGGTCGATTTCGTAACAGTTTTATTAAAACGTAAAACTGTTGGTGGATATTATGAAAAGAGAAGACTTCTTTCACCAAACACTGCCATATATGTTGGTTATATCGAACAGATATGGCAAATATTTTACATACGATGTTTCAAAGATATTTTGAAATATATCAGATTTTAAATAGCAGGTCTTGTGGATAATTTTGAAAAAAAAAATTAAAATGGATCAGTTTTAACAAGTTAATCTTAAATCGCTTTCGAAGCTGTCTATCGAAAGTAATGTACACAAAACAAATAAAAACCAAAAAAAAAAAAAATCGAGAATAGAATACTTTCTAGTTTCTAGGGGATTTAGGGGATTTCTTGTTTTTCCGCTACTAATGAGCACTCGTGCATGATATTCTTCAACAGTAGGTCCAGAATCGTCCTCTGAAAGACTCCACTGGAGATATTTGACTTTCTTGTATATTCTTCTGTATCGTAGCGAAGGACTTTTCCGCTCAAGTAGCTTGCTATTACCTTCGTGAGGTATAGTTGCACTCCAAAATTCCTTAGTTCCATCATAATTTACCTCTAGTCAACCGAGTTGAATGCATCAAGCGTTGACACGAGGCAATATTTGCTTGCTCCCCTTCTTCAGATTATCTCTCAGTAGCTTCCTTTGCGATGCTCTTGACCAGTTTGATAGCATCAGCAGTTAAATAAACTTTCGATACTTCGGTACCCATATTGTTGGATGGGAGGTGCCAAGCATGCTTGCATCGCTTCTTCAAGGCGGCTACACACCACTCGCTCGAAGATTTTGTATATTGTGTCGAGCAGGCATATCGACTTGAAGCCTAGCGGGTCGCCCATTGAGCCAACTTCTGAATCTTCTACAGTGGGTGTAAATTCCTATTTATGCTCAAGTAGCTTCTTCAAGACGGTGGCACACCACTCGTTCAAATATCTTGCGTATTATGTCGACCTGTATCGACCTGTAGCCTGTCGGGTCGCCCATGTAGCCAGCTTCTGAATGTTCCACTGTATTGAGGATATAAATAGTATATCCTACTATATATATTGAATATGTTGCAAAAAACCTATGAGGAGTCTGTTCTCAGGTATCAGGTACGCAGGTATTCGGGTGAGGCAGAAGGTCGTACATCGGTTGACAACTTAGCTCACCCTCTTCATCTAGCAACAACAATAAATGATGAAAATGTCAAAAAAGTATAGGAAATTGTACTCGAAAATCGTCGTGTGACCATGAGAGATATAGCTGCTGAGCTTGATATATCGACTGGATCGGTGCACACCATTTTACATGATATTTAAGGCATGCGACGGGTTGCAGCGCGACTTGTGCCAAAATTACTGAATTTCCTTCAAAAAGAGTTTCGCAAAACAGTCGCTCAGCAGATACTTCTAATAGACGATACGGAAGAGTGGCGTTATCCAGATCAACAAAAAACCACGACAAGTCGTTCAAAACTTAAGGTGATGTTGCTTTCTGTTTTCTTCGATTCTCAAGGTGTTGTGCACTCGGATTTCCTTCCGCAAGGTCAATCGGTTAACACTTAATAATATTTGAATGTTTTAGCCCCATATTCGCCAGATATGGCCCCGTGTGGCTTTTTCCTATTTCCCAAACTCAAATTGACTCTTCGGGGAAAACATTTTGAGACGATTGAAGTCATCAAAGAGAATTCGCAGAGGGAACTAAAGGCCATTTCCAAATCTTCCTATCAAAAATGCTTTCAAAAATGAAAAAAAAACGTTGGATGTAGATTATTTTGAGGGGTGTTAAAATAAATATTGAAAAATAATTAACCGTTGTTGTTTTATTTGCACAACCCGGTTCAAGTTTGAACAGAAGGTATGCCACCTGTTAGATTATAATGATGATTATAATGATGATTATGAATATTATGACAGTAGACGCTCGTAAATTAGAACCACTTTGTTCCTGGGGTAGTTCTAATTTTCGAGAAGTTCTAATTTCCAAAGGTTTTTTTTAAATAAAAAGTAACATAAAAGTGCATCTTCGCTTAGAATTCACATAAAACGAGGACAAAACATATCGATACATTAAAATTCATCACAGTTTAAAGAAAAACAAAATGTTTCAAAATCAAAATTGTGCTCGCTGAATTCAAACATATTGTTCTCTCTTATTCAGTCGTTGAGTAGACATCAAGAGCGTCATTGAAGAGTGATATGACAGAACATTCATACGAAAAATTTTATATGATATGACGACTATGCAATTTTTCAGTATTAAAAGCAAACAAAAAAAACGCTCGGAAATTAGAACTGACGGTTCTAATTTCAGAGCGTGTAATGTATTAAAAACGCTAGTTCTAATATCCCAAGGATTCGAATTTCTGAGAGTTCTAATTTTCGAGCGTCTACTGTACGGCTATGATATAGTTACAGAAAATATTTTTATCTGGTGATTTTTAAAGAGAAATTCCGTTGCATTTTGATTTAAATGCCTGAGATGTATTCAAGATGCTAATATATTATATTTAATCAGATTCACTTCCTTACTCTAAAGTTTTTCTTTAATATTTCAACATCTGATTAATTCCAAATTGTATTTAAACCGCTTTTATGCGATGGAAAGTGGTAAACTAAAATCTAAAAAAGTGAGTTACTTAACCACTTAAATACTCTTACACACTTTTTGGAGTATAAATTTCACTTATACCAGTCATGGCGTCCAAACACACTTTTTTATATATGTATTTCAAAGATTCTATGTTTATGAAAAAATATTTTCAAAATCAAAGTGCTTAAAGTCCTTTAAAAATAATCTTGGCTTTCTACAGAAAGTCGAAGTTTCCAGTCTTAATCAACTTAGGCTCTCGTTTTGCGTACTTATTGTTTTGAATATGTGCTGAAAATGCTGAAGTACGGTGTAATCTTCCTATAGATTCCATTAACTTACATCCTATCCTGATAATCATGATTTATTTTACGACTGAAATGTTTACTCTCGACCTTTGTTTCAACGCGTCAACGTCTTCTAATGTAGGCCACTTAAAAATAACTCCCTACTTAACTTAATTCACATGCAACTCACGTGCTTTTAACCAGTTTACGTATCAGCTCATTCACCAACAAAAAATATAAAAACAAACAATCAATCAGTTCTGTATTTTATTCAAATGAAAATGAGTCACGAAATTTGCGAAATTAAAACAACAACAATAACGAGTTATGATTTTCTTTAATTCAAGCAGATTATTATTATTTGGTCAACACACACTGCTATACAGACAGCCAGCCAAACAAACAGCCCAACACAGAGTAGAGCTCAGCGACTTGTGGTAGAGGCCGGCCGGCTGACCGTCTCAGTGAGTACAACGTACTTGCTGCAAGCCATGAAGCTTTGTTATATAACACTTGGGGGAATCCCCAAGGCCCATTTAAGCTACTACAGTCGGCTTTGTTGTTATGCATGTTTACTTCAAGAATTGGCCAAAAGAAGTCGGCTGTTATTTAGCTTTGTGTTTTTGACAGTCTATTATTTACTCCGCTCGCATTATCCACTTCTTGTATTGGTATAGCTGTGGTTCATTTTTATTTTTTTTTTTGTTTCTCTTACATTTCTGCTTTTTAGCCACTTCAAATTATGCAACTTTGAATTTTGGGATTTTCCAGATTTGCTTTAATGCTCTGCAGTTTTCAATGCAATTTATTTATGCATTTTCTGGGTTTTTCCGTTAGATTTTACGGTAGTTTTTTTTACAATACGTTCCCTCAAATCTGTGCCAAGTGGATGCAATGCTCTTTTTATAACATATTCGCCTGGGGTATGAACATTGTAGTCAGTTTTTTAAACTTGCCAAAATTCGCATAACGACGAAAAAGAATGAATATGTCTTTAATTTGAGAATTAATTATTATATAATGCATGGTATATTATTTTATACAATACATATATTAATTATTATACTTAAGAACTAAAACTTATTATTAACAGGAAATTAATTTACTTCTATTTTAACAAAGTTGTTTATATGCAAAAAGCAATGCTTAATTGTAGCGGGAGAAGGGGTAGGAAGTAGTGTTGGAACGAAGGAAAACATTTCGAAGATTAGATTTGCTTTGCTAAGATGAAAATCAAAATCGGTAATCATGTTATTGATCAAACGAAGCATCCTAGGTAGAGTTTCTCTGCATCCATAACACTGTTCAAGACGAAAAAAAATAACAAGGTTCTGACAATGGATCTTATCAGCCAAAGTGCATCCGATTAGGTTCGTTGCTATTGCTAAGTATCATGTGCCAAATGAGTAAAACACTTTTTTCATAGAAAGTACCCCCTAAAACCAAGTTTTGTGCGACATTTTATCATCAATTCTGAATAAGTACGAAATTAACCCTTTAACAGTTTTGACTATTCTGGCATTAAAGTTGAATTTCTGGTTTGGTGTATTGAGAGACTCATAGTAGAATTATATGATACATTTTTTGTGGAAGATTTTAACCCATTATATCCTTTTTTTATGGGTCTCTTTTGCCTTTTATCACAAGAGAGCCAAAAAATACCCATAAATTGAGAAGTAAGGGGGTTAAAATGTTCCACAAAAATATTTCTCGTAGTATTTTACATAAATCCTCAGAATATATTCTATACCCAAAATGTTAGGATAACATGATTACCTATACCGATTCACTATAAGAATGTTCAAAAAGGGGGAAATTAAATCCCCCCTAAAATAAGACTCATACGTAAACTTTTAAAACGCTGATACACGTTATTGTTTTTTGTCCCCTCTACCAGAATCCATTGTTGGAACATTGTTATTTTGGAAAAAAATTTATTTTGTTGTTTGGTGTAATCGGTGTGATGAAAGTTGAGGTGGAAGAGAGGTACAAGCCTAAGGGTTGATTGCGAGGGTTGATAATAAGAGATATCGTCGGTTGGAGCAGAGCAAGTCAGTTAGTGGTTCTGTCTAGAAGTTGACGAACTAATATTACATAGAAAATTTCCCTGCGTTTTTCAAAAATTTGCATGTTGATCAACTTTACCCAATCAGCATAAGGATCATAAATTGGGACTGTCAGAGTCCAGAAGACCGCGTAAAGCGAAACGAATTAATCTCCGCTGTATGGCTTCGATACGCATCGATTGAAAGTAATAGAAAAGGGACTAGACCTGGCGAGCATATTCAAGGATGGGCCTTACAAAAGTGAGGTAGAGAGATTTTGTGACGTATAGATTGGAGATTTCTGTGGAACTTTGTTTTACAAAGCCAAGTGCAAAGTTGGCTCTACTTATGATATTATAGATATGAGACTGGAAATTCAGTTTCTGGTCGCAAAGAACACCCAAGTCCCGCAAGAAATTTGCTAAAGGAACTGGCTTACGCAATATGTAATAAGATCTTGAAGGAGATTGTCTCTTTCGAGAATATGTGACAACTTGATATTTGCTCATGTTGCACTCAAAAATTAAAAAGCATTTACACTCAAAAATTATCTTGAAGGCGGTTAAAGACAGCAATGGTAAGTATCCGTCGATGGATTTTCATATCCATTTCAGTAAAGGCAGTTGTCCTTTAGTTTTAAACGTAGTGTGAGCTACGTTAACCTGCCGTGTGAGCTTCATACTCTTTACCCAATTGCGAGAAGTTTAAGATTCAAGGAAATGACACCCAACATATTAGTTTTCAGATTGTTACTTGCTAATTGTTAGTTGTTAGTTGCCTACTCCTTTCAAACCATTTCCTGGGTGTCAGCTCCTTGATTATAGGTGTGATAACATCCCAATTTATGGATCCCTAATTTTTAATATTAAGGGTTCACCTAAGAGTTGACTCTAATAGTACCAATTAACGCATGGAATGTGTTTATAGCCATCCAGATTTATTGGTGGAAATCGAGAGCGATCTAAAATTTCTGACGATCTAAAATCTCGGATTAATGTGCATTGCCACCCGATTGTATACAAGCGCAACTCGACGCCGACCCATGTAGGTCTGCCCAAGATATTGAGCTACTACAGTCAGCACGACACTACCCGAAAATCCGACCCAAGATTATCCAGGAACGAATATTTGTACTTGACAGAAATTCTGGCTTCTCGTCACTTAATGACTTAACATAACTCAATGACTTAACTTTTAACTTGGCAAAATAAACATTTGTCATTAGTATCTCAGCATAAAATATGTTACTGTTGACACTACTGCTCTTTCTGTAACGTATCTTCGTTAGCACAGCTTAGTGTGAACACTGGGATGCGTAGTCACTTGTATCCTTTTGATATGCCATAGCCAAAGAATACAAATGTCACGAAACCGTTATATTAAACACCAGCCCCGATGCAAATGATATTTTAGCGGTTTATCTAAGTGGATGACTATTCACGTGCTAAGAAATTTCTATGGCATAATTACTACTGCTTTGCAGGCAAAAGGCTACAATTGTATGTCAATAGTCCCACCTACTCCCAAGATTTTGCAACCAACTCAAGGCTCAAGGTGAACCTTTTTCTTTTTACACAGATATAGAGGGAACAACCCCATCTACATCTACAACCACGCTCCTATATCTTAGCTTTGGACAGGCTGGGTATTTTCCAGTCGGGTATCATCAGCATAGCCAGAAAGATTTAAGTGATTGATGATACCACCTTATTGTATGTTATATTGAATATTACAAGGTAATTGTCAAGACGAAAAAGAATAAAAAAGAATAAAAGCCCAAAAGAAGCACCAGAAAAAACTCGGCTGCAAAAAATTCGGATTTTGAAAATCCAAAGATTGACTTATATGGGCGATTTTCAAGGAAATATTTAATTCAAGCAATAAACAGCGGTTGAAAGCCCAGAGCTCTTAATTTAGGAACGAGGATAATAGCGAACGAAATTTGTCAAAGGCATTGCTTAAGTCCGGAGAGACTTCATCAACTTCATAACCATTTTCCAAAGAACATAGAGAATTAGGACAAATTCTGTAAGTTTGGTGGTGGTCAAAGAAGAAAAATTTTCTGAAAAATTTCTGAAAACCCGTGTTGATTAGGGTGGAAAATAGATTTGCTGTGGAAAAACATAATGTCTTAGATAATTCTTTAAACGATTTTTGATGTGCGTGACAGTTTTGCTATCGGTCTATAAATTGATATGTTATTTCTTGGCCATTTTTTATGCAGGGGTATTATGCACGAATTCTTTCATAACTTCCACAACAAACTGACTGATAAATGAATGGCTGGAAAACAGCCAAAAGGGATGAGCCAACGTATTTGCAGTTTTTTTGAAACAATAGCTGGCAATCAGGGGTCAAGATGTAATCGGCCTTTTAATTTCTACGTAACTTTCCTATGACATCGGCAAGTGTAATATTAATCGAAGTTAGCGACATTTGGGTACAATTTCTTATTCCTTGGGAGATTGGAAAGCTTAGCTAAAAGCTCAATTTAACTATTAAACTATTTGAAAAAGAATTAAAAAAATTATAAAAAATTTATTCAATTTCTTACCATCTTCTCAACCACGCTTAATGCGTAAAAAGTATATTAAGTTTGTCTCTCCGTTGATTACGCCCATAAAGAGGCGTGGTAATTACGTTTATAAAAGTATATATTCTTGAACATCACCTCATAAGTCGATTTAGTGATGTCCGCCTGTCTGTCCATGTGTTCGTCTGTCGGTCGTCATGATTACAACCGCAATTTTGTCGTAATAAAATTTAATACTTACTATATATGTAAGCATTTTTTAAGATTTTATTACTTATCATTAATAAATGGCGCCACCGACTTTTGAAACGGAAAAAAAATTCCTTAACATCGATTCCAATAATTTTTTTCGAAAGGCTGATATCTAGATTAGGCCATTTCGCAAAAATTGCAGCCTCAAGCTCCTATGTCTTGTTTTATTGGTGATTGATAGCATGAAACCTTTTAACTAATATGCCCCACACATTCTCTATGAGTTTAAAGTTCGAAAAGTAGGCCAGGCCATACCATAGTTTGAGTAAAACCGTCAGCCAAATATCGCGTTGCTTTTGATGTAAAAACCTACCAAAACTCCGAAATTGCGTTTCGAAAAGTCATGGAGCTTCTTTCGCAAATCATTCGAGAAAAACTGGAAACCATTAAAGCCATCACAATTTGCTCGCACGAGAATGTTTGCTCGTATAAGACAATAACCTTTCCAAAAAATAGAGTCAGACAAGTGAATTTTAAGATCAGTTGCAATAACTTACTAAATCCCAATCGATGTATAGATGCTTGTCTTTAAATCGAAGACGAGCGTGCTTGTATCGTAGCAATAGATGGGAGCTTTCATCATTTTTTAAATTTTAAAATGGTTCCAATACCTTAAATTTTAAAAGAAACTTTAATATGATCGAAATTCTAAATTTCATTCTCCCAGTTTAAATAGAACTTCAAATAGAGCGTTTTTAAAATTATTTTCGGAACTCTTCATGGAACTCTTCTGGCAAACAAATGGTTGTAAACCATTCAAATAGGTACACGGTTCGGATATAGGAACCACAAAATCTGAGCGGAGCTCGGTTCCCCACAAAATCTCACCCATCGCACTCACAAAGCATCTTGGCTAAACATCTAGGCTATATAATTTGCATTGCAAAAACCAAACGAGAACTATAACAAATCGGGAGTATTTAGCAACAAGCAAAAATCTTAATCCCAAAAACTTCATTCACAAACTGCAGGACAGAGTGCGACGTTGTTGCTGCTTGCCGGCTATTTCAGCTGTTTGGAATAAGTCAATAGCTTCACTGTATGGTATAGATAAAATTTAAATTTGGAAAAAAGCGAGTGTAAGGAAAATATTTGATTTATCCACGTAAATATTTAAATAAAATCTTTGCACGGGCGTGGATAATGTTAATATTCGTTATTTCCCTTAGTATAGAGAAGTTTATGAATGGAGATTGCCTTATAACTTGAATTGACTGAGGTAAAGGCATAACACTTGCCTCAGATTCAAATTCACATGTTTCTACGGCTTTCCACCACGCTTAGAACATACTACACATGTTTCACTTGATTAACCCTTCCCTCCCACTAATCTATCGCCCCATTTTCGAACCAAGGTAGACTTGACTGCATAGCAAAGCTGTAAAAGTGTGAATTCATTTTTACTTTTCATTCTCTTGTTTAAAAATTCAAATCTTTTTTTCTAGCATTCAAAGTGTGAACTCTTTAGGCTTAAGCCTTTAGGCCAGTGATGCACACGAGATGCTTTCAGAGCCGCTCGGCTTTCACATACAAGTCGTGTGTGCGAAGGTACCGAACTTATACGACGATAGCAGAGAATCAGTTTGCGTTTGCACTTCATGGAGTGAGGGTCTCTTGTGCAAATTATTTTGTTAAATGCTGTACAAACGCAATATATGAATGAATTAAACATGTTTCGACCTTTTAGGCAATTTATTTATTTATTTTATTTAAACCCTATTACGAGCCTTAATCTATCTATCAAAAACACTTTATGCTATCATTTTACTCAATGAGTGTTAAAGTATTTGCAAAAGAATTTTTTTTCAGTATTCTGCTCGCACACACATACTAAAACAAAAAAGTTGCGCTTGTAGTGGAAGTTCTGCCAACGCTGTGCATCACTGCTTTAGGCTGATTAAAATTGTTTTCAAGTCATGAATTGCAAAACGTAAAGAATGCACACTGAATTGAAATTTTAACGAATCCAGCCACTGATGGCTTCAGCCGCGATGGCTGCAACCATGGTATAATAATACCATAATATAATAATATGCCTGTGGCTTGATGCTGGCAGAAAATTCGTTTGTTGTTTGTGTTTTCATTTATTAACAATGGCCGACCAGCGAACGCTCTCTTTTTGAGTATATTTTTTGACAGAATATGTTTTCCCAAGCAACTGTCAATGCTACCTTGTATTATTATACCATGGGCTCAGTGGCGTTCCTAGGCGGGGGCAGGGGGGGCCGTCCGCCCCGGGTACCACCATTTTAGGGGTGACACCATATCGATATTTTTTTTTATTTCTCAAACAGAAAGAGAAAGGTACAAATAAATTACGTTAAAAAATGTGTGTCCCATTTTGTCGCGTTGAAATTATTTCTAACAATTTGTGTATCAGTAGCTTCATGCGAAAGGAGTTTTTCAAAGCTAAAATTAATGAATACTTATTTAAGGTCTTCCATGTGACAGGCAAGGCTTTCCAATCTTGCTATTTCTCCATTGAAAACGAGCTTGCAAGTAATATTGATTTCGATGAGGTTATTTAAAATTTTTCAGCTCTTAAAGTAAGAAAAGTTAGTTTTTAAGAAAACGTCATTAATAAGATTTCTTTGTTTAACCTTATACCTACATATACAAATATGTTCCTGAAAATGTAATATATTTGTTACGTCAGTTTTTAATACTGCGAAGTTAATAAGTTGTCTTATTTACCTTATGCCTACATATCGAAATATGTAGACACCTGGAAATGTAATAGTTTTGTTCTGTTTTTTACAAATTCTTATTGTTTGTCATATCGTCTCCTCTATGCCATAAACGCCAATGTGAAAACACATGGTTTTTGAGTTTTTAATTGCATCTAGTGCATTTTAATGCAAAGAATATTCCCCAAAAACAAGAAAATCTAATTCGGTCTAGAAAAAATTATAAAATTCCATGCTAAAACCATCTATGTGGATTTTCTGATATTTTTTCATGCCAAAAACGCCAATGTGCACATTTTTTCACTTTAAATATTTCCAATATTAGTAAATAACTTTTTTTATTTTCCTTTTGAGGATACGTTCAGAATAATTTTTTTCCATCAAAAGTGAAGAAAATCAGTGGTCTTCCTACTTTGTAGCAGCTAAGAATTAACTTTTCTCTCAAGAATGGTACATTTTTAGGATTTAAAAATTCCCTAAAATCGACATGGAGTTTTCTTGACACTTTTTTTATCAGAATACATTGTCCTCACCTTTATTCAAAAATAGAAAAAAAAAATCATTGATCTTTCTCATCAGTAGCGGTTACAAGCTCAGTTTTAGTGAAAAAATGTGCACATTGGTTTTTTTGGCATAAAGGAAATTAACAATTCTGAAAATTTTGTACATGCGACTCTATAAAAACTTTGGTAATGAAGACAATTGCAAAAGTCCTTCTGCAGTTTATTTTTCAAAGCATTGTTATTGTCTTGAACCAATAATTTCAGAAATTTACCTTCTGACCTGGGAGTTATATGGAAAAACTGAATACATTATCAGAAACAGGACATTGATTGTTTTTTTCTGTTGACGAAGAACATAATTTGCTGTGTACGTATGGTAGACATTTTTTTGATGGAGCTTTTTTCATGATTTTGATATTTATTTTAATACAATTTTCAAGCAATAATTGTTACATGATTGCACAAAAAGTTTTTTTTAATGTTTTTGTAGAGTAACTGGAACCAAATTTTAACTGTGTATAACGAAGACATGTGCCATCCATTTCCGAAAAGAAAATTTGGAAAATGTGGATGTTTCGCTTTTTCTGAGCCATTCGAATCTTTAAACTCAATTTCCCAAAAAACACTAAAATTCACATTGGCGTTTTTGGCATGAAGGGGACGGACGATATGTTGTTTGTTTTTTTTTCGGAAAACATAAAGATAATAATAAAAACACTTAATCTCATCGAAGTGGTTTCTTTTTGTATTTAAAAATTTTTTATAGGGGTGACACCATGAGTATCCGCCCCGGGTGTCGCCAAGCCTACGAACGCCACTGCATGGGCTGCAACCATCGATAGTTGCAGCCGAATTGAAACTTTAGCGAATGCAGCCGGCGATGGCTTCAGCCGCAAAGATTTGTTGTTGCATCCGAAGTTGTTTTGTGTGTATTTGTGTATGCGTGTTTGACTGTTGGGCATGACTGTGATTGGTTGCCATTGGCTGATATCATGTATAAAAAAAGTATTATATACAACAAATTGTGTATAGAAGTTAATTTTTATACATTTTGCTAATAATTTTTATTTTTAATAAGCACTTTATTATTCTAGAAAATGTCAAAGGAAAGACAGAAGCATGTCACTAAGATCGGCCGTCGCAAACAAATGACAACAAAAATGCAAAAGGCTGCTTTATATTTAGTAGTATTTAATGGTAGTAAATAAAATGTCCAGTGTTTCAGAGTTGAAAAGAATGATAAAACTGAGTGCATTCATCAGTTTTTTTAAGCCAACAAGAATGGGATTGATATTTCCATAAGTCCCATTCCTTAGTGTGCATTGGGTGTGCATTCTTTTATCTTCAAAGAATGATGAACTGTGCATCTGTAATTCATTTACTCTACAGAAGCATAAGATTGCAATCTGGTTGATGGAGCTTTTGAATGCATTAAGAGTGTGTGCATTCCGAAATTATTCAATCTTTTACAGCTCTGCTGCATCTTATACCTATATTATACCTGACTTCCTTAATTCAAAGCTAAAAAAAAAGCGTTACCAATTCCCGAAATATAAGTAGTAGCCTATGTATTATACGATGTATAAATCACCAGAAAATCTTCATCACTCTCAATAAAAAACCCCATTTTTATAAATCGACATGAACATATATGAAAATCCTGAAATAAATTTTTATTTTTTAGAACTCATTGAATTAAAATCGATGTTCTAAGAAATCTAAAGTTCAACGATACTAAAAGTAAACAAAAGCGTCAAAAACCCCGATGGTCAACACCAAATAACGCTTAACTAATAAATAATCATTAAGATTCAAGACAAGTGCAAGCAACATGAATGAAGACTCAGGGAATAAATTAATATACGAATCAGTATAAAATGTTTGTGGGGCAAACTTGCTATTATCAGCGGTAGAAAAAGTTAACTATGCTCAAAATCACGAGTATGACAAAAACAGCAACTTATACTCAAGGTCAAACTTGACCACTCTCAACACAGGCAGCAACAAATCGATCGTGCTAAGCGAACAATCGTTAACAGTTTTCAGTTGAATACCCAAAATTAGTGTTAATAATTTATGCGATCTTCGGAATTTCCAACCATTTTGCTGCTTGTGAACGCACTCTGATGACGTTTACACTGTCATTGGGGTAAAAGGTGAGCGCTTGCGTGTGAATAGTGAATGCAGTGATTTTGCATGGCGATACTCAGTCAGAGCGTGTGCCAAGCAAAATCCGGTTCATTAAAGTTTTTGAGTTCATTTTTTTTTTAATTATTTTTAAAGGGTTTCAACATCTTGTTGCTTCATGATGACTCATATAATGCGCCAACAATAAAGTCGATGACGTCAAAATTGTAACCTATGGTAGTTAAGTTTTGAGTTTGTGGTTTGATTTATTATAACTTCAGCTGGGATTCATAGATCAGGTTGGTTGATGTTGCCTGCATAAACCGTTAGCTTTATTAAAAAGCATTGTTATCTACTCTATTTTATTTTTATTATTTGATCTCTTGGCTTTTGCATTTGATTATATAAGCGTCAGGTTTTGTAAAGTTAATTTGTTGTTTTTTTATTTTTTATTAATAGGTTCACAATGCGTTAATTGTTGTTAATTTTTCGTTGTTTCGTGTTAATATCCGCTATTCAATGCGTTATTGGCCTGCATTTCACAGATATTATATTTTTATCTCTTTCCTCTTTGAGCAATAGTGTCAGTTTTTGGAGTTTTATGAATGCGTTAAATCTGAGTTTTAGTTTGGTTTTTGTTTATTTTGGACTTTTTTTTTTTTTGTTTTCTTTGTTGTTATTTAGGCAACAAAGTGTGAACTTTGTATGTAGCTGCAGTTAAAATAATTCTATTGTCTGTTTATGTGTTGTAATTATTACACTATTTTTGTTGTTATGAGAAAAAAGTTAAATGTGTCAAAAAAATTTCTATTAGTTCATATTTAATTGTGAATGCTCACAATATATTTTAATTGAATTTTTTAGGTTAAAATTTTATTAAAAGATACGTACATATATTTACATAATTCGATTTGTAATTTACGTTCCTTAAGGGCCCACATGCCTATGCGCACGCTGAAATCCAGTAAATTTGAAAAATTTTTATATATGTTAAATATAAGCAAAAAAAAAATGGCTCATTTCAATTTCATTCTTTATTTAATTTTCCATTACATAAAAAGAAGACAAAACATTTTTTTTTTAATTAACATTACCTTTTAAATAATTAAATGGACTACTAATGAAAACCATGGCGCCTCCTTGTAGATATCATGACTTCGTTGAAAATTATCCAAACTGCAATAATTAAAAAGGATCTTGTAAAACAATGCGGAAGTCCGTAGCAAGGTATCTCTTACAATATAAGAATAAAATTAAAAGAGTAAGTTGGCTGTATCGTGGACAGACCTGTAGATTTTGACGTGACAGGGTATCTTTATCTTTGACCTTATTTTTGTCCCTTTCCTTTTCTTTGTTCTCCCACTTGTCCCCATCTGTATCCATATTCTTATATTTGTCCTTATAATTGTCCTACTTCTTGTCCAAACTATTGTTTTAATATATGCCCAAAATCCTGAACTTATCCTTGAATAACTTTCCTTATCTTTTCCTAAAACTTATTTTCCCAATCTTTGCTCTAAATATTTTCTTTATTGTATCCAAATCATTGTCATTATCTTTATCCTAATATTGTCCTTATCCTTGTCTGAATCCTTGTCTGAATTCTTGTCCTAATCCATGTCCAATTTCATGATTCAACTACTATACATAGCGAGTTAAAATTCCATGTAACAAATACTGGTCCCGAAGACAGTATTCTAGTCTAGAAGTCCGATTTTCGAGAGATTTTTGAGGATTAATAATAAAAACCAATTGATATTTTTAGTATCCATTTTTTTATGGCTTATTTATTCATATTTCAGGAGAACGTAAAAAAATAAAAAACAAAATATTGAAATTTCAACAAGTTATGCGTCGTTGAAGTAGAGGGGGGGGGGCCTGTGTTCCAGTCGTCATGATATCTACCCTCCTGGTTACCTGAAAAATAAGATTATGGATAATTTTTTATCAGTATAAATGCCAGTATCGTATGAACCAGAGAAAGTGAAAAAAAAAATATTTTTTCGCAAAATTCCGGAAACTTTTTAACTTTCCAGAATTTTTTAAATATTTTAAAAATGAAAAATTTCTTGGTTCATATGAAAGATATATATAAAGAATATTCATGCCAAATTTCAAGTAAATCGGTCCACTAGAACTTGAGACATTATGTTAACCGCATCGAAAAAAGTAGTTTCGAGAAAAACGCGTTTAAAGTTTTACGTTCCGCCCAAACCGATCTGGGTGCTATGTAGCTAAAATGACTATAATTTTAATAATAATTCGAATTTTGAAAAATCCTTTTAGGAAGATATTCTTCTAAATTGTAATTTCTAGACTAGAATACCCCCTTAATTTTGTTTTTATTTTTGTCATATAGTCAAAAAATTAACCTTTACTGAAATAAAAAAATCTTTCCTTTCATTATTTCTGTCATATCACCTAAACTCAGCGAGTAGCAATTGCATGCAACACCTACATATGCAGTTTGAAAAAATGACTTTTTCAACTTTTTAGGAAACCTGTGCGGTAAAACGTAACGTTGTCACGTCAAAATTCATGACATTATGAGGCCGCGCATAGAGCCCCTACACGATCGAAAATACATCAAACAGCAAGCGTTCTAATGTCGGCAAGTTGCATAGGTAGCAGCTTATGCAAAAAAAGTGCAAATTCGTTGCATGGAATTATTACCAAGTAAGTAAAAGTGCTACGAAAAATTTTATTTTACGATAGCAAAATACGGTTTTCTGACCACCTAACGAAATTATAAAAAAACTAGTAAGAAATTATCTTCTACTGGGCCGAAGTTAAAATACCCCCACGTCCGAACTAAAGTATATTCAAAGTCTTAAGCAGTCCATAAATTGTTTATTTGTAAAACCATTTTCGTCATAGTTTTAACAGAGAACACAGAGAAAATTTTTTTAAGAAGTCACTTTTTTTATGAAGTCACTTCGTATGGGAGGTGGGTGTGGTTTTCACTCAATTTGGTTTGTGAACAAAGTTTATATGCAAAATTTTTAGTCCATATATTAATTTTTGTGGAATTTAAGGAGATTTTTCATTTTTGATAAATTCACTTTGTATGGGAGGTAGGCGTGGTTTTCATCCGATTTGGTTGAATTTCATACACAGAGTGCATATTCAATAGCAAAGCTCATATGCAAAATTTTAAAACTAGTCCATATATTACTTTTTGTGGAATTCTAAGAGATTTTAAAGTTTTGATAAATTCACTTTGCATGGGAGGTAGGCGTGGTTTTCATCCGATTTGGCTCATTTTCGAACTTGACCTTTCTTCTTTAGATAAAAGCTTAAATATCGAATTTCGTGATGATAGCTTGAAAATTACGGCTGTAATCGTGATCACAGACAGACATACGGACAGACGGACATGGCTAAATCGACTCGGGTGGTGATGCTGATCAAGAATATATATACTTTTCTATACCTACCACGCCTCCTTATGGGCGTTACAAACGGAGTGACAAAATTAATATACCCCGTTTACGTTTTTTAAACGTAGGGGTATAAAAATATTGGAACCTCGACTCCACGGATGCAACCGCTTAATGAATTAAAAATGAAATAACAATAAAAAAACAGTGCATGAAATTATGGTTGAACTTACGCCCGAAAAAAAATGGTAAAAAAGCCTGATTTTGAAATGGCAATTGAGTCCGCAAATGAAGCCCGAAAAAATTTTTGATATTCCATATCTCTATAAGACCTAACATGTGTGGAGTATAACAAAAACAATGAAGGGGTCTTTTTTTTAAGATAACTTCAAGGCAGAAACAACAAAAAAAAAACAAGTTGGCTGTGTCGTGGACACAAAAAGGTTTTGACGCGACCGGTTATCTTCATTCTTGTCCCTATTCTTTCCTTTGTTCTTAAAGTTGTCCTTAACCGTATTCTTATATTTGTCCTAATAATTGTCGTAATAATTCTTCTTCTTGTCCAAACTTTAGACTTAATCCAAGCGCTTATTTCTGTCCGTATCCATATTCGAGTAACTGTTTATTATTTATTTTATATTATTTATACTTACTGCCCTTACTGTATCCAAATCCCTGTTCAATACCTTATCAGATTTATTGTTCTTATCCTTTTCCCAATATTGTCCTAAATTTTGTTTAAGGTATACCTACATGGTGATGACAGGAATGAGGTTAGAACATTTTTTGAAAAAATAAGACGTCTGACGAAGGTTTCAAGACCGGGACTTCTTCCTGCAGGGATGAAAACGAGAATGTAGTGACAGATATGCATAGTATAATGATGATGTGGAGATAACATTTCTCTAGGCTTTTGAATCGCGACGACGACAACAATCCCGCCAATAGAGATGATATCCCGGAAACCCCAATTGTGGACGACAGCGTTGAAGGTCCGCTGCCAGACAATAGTGAAGTCTTGAAAGCTATAGATCGGCTTAAAAACAACAAAGCCGCAAGAGCTGATGGCTTGCCTGCTAAGCTCTTCAAGAATGGAGGCGAAGCTCTATTTAAACGCATTTATTAGCTTCTATGCAGAATATGGTCGGAAAAATGCATTCCAAACGATTGGAACCTCAGTGTGCTCTACCAAAACCACAAGAAAGGAGATACCACCATTTGCGCCAATTACCGTGGTATAAGCCTTTTTAATATCGCATATAAGGTCCTGTAGAGCGTATTATGTGAAAGACTGAAGCCCATCGTAAACCACCTGATTGGACCTTATCAGTGTGGTTTCAGACCTGGAAAATCCACCATAGACCAGATATCTGTGCTACGACAAATCTTGGAGAAGACCTTATAAAAACAAATCGACACACACCATCTTTTTGTCGATTACAAAAATTGGTATTCCTGTAAAGCTCATCCGACTTTGCAGAATGACACTGAGAAACACCAGCAGCACAGTTAAAATCGGGAAGGATCTCACTCCTCCATTCGATACTAAAAGAGGTTTCAGACAAGGTGATTCCTTATCGTGCGACTTTTTCAACCTAATGATGGAGAAGATCATCCGAGCTGCTGATTTGAGACGCAGTGGCACGATATTCTACAAAAGTATTATGCTGCTGGCGTATGCTGATGATATCGATATCATTGGCCATAATACGCGTGAAGTCAGTGCAGCATTCTCCAAATTAGCGAAAGAGTCGAGTCGAATGGGTTTTGTAGTGAACGCAGATAAGACGAAATACCTAGTGTCAACAAATAAACAGTCCCAGCGTCTTGGAAACCACGTTACTGTTGACAACATCTCCTAAGAGACTGTTAAAGACTTCGTCTACCTGGGATCCAGTATTAACTCTTCCAACGACATGAGTAATGAGATAAAACTTAGGATAACTCTTGCCAACAGGTGTTACTTTGGGCTGAGTAGGCAATTGAGAAACAGAGCCCTCTCTCGATGAACAAAACTCACGCTCTATAGTCACTCTATAAGAAGCGTATTAAAATCGAGAGGCTCCGCTGGCTCATGTAACTACGCCTGTTCTCACATGCAGCCTGTCCAAAGCCAGAATAACGGAGGATGGTCGCAGGCAACGGCTTCACCCTATCCTGTGTAAATGTAGAGGGACTACCCAGATCCTGGATTTGGTCGTCCAATCCGAGGAGAAGGTGGACCGTTTGACTAGATCAACGCTAGCGCATGCCTATGAAGGAATAGCAATGATCCCTAAAATTTGTTATCACGGCGATAGTCGTTACGCTCGTCAGACGTACTGTCACAATTCCACCGCCACATTGGCATTAGTCTTGAGGATGTCTTTTAAAAGACAAAGTTTAAACGGTGCATAATTTTGAGAACAAGAGGTGTCAAATTTGGGTACTCCAAGGTGAAAAGTCTATATTAGTAGCCTCGGGGTCTAGTTTGAAAAAAACTTTTTGGCTCAAACACCCGATAAATTACATTTTTGTTGGAAAATTTGTATGAACAGTTTCGGGATTTTTTGCCATTTTTTTTTTCGGGCGTAAGTTCACCGGGTATAAATTCCTGGAGCCTGAAATTATAACTCCATGACCATTGGCGCTACGTTTAATTTTATGGAACGATAGTAAAACTGAGGTTTTCGGTCACATGTTTAAAAGAAAGAAAAAATTAATGGTTCAATGAGGCTTGACGTAACATCATGCGTATGAATTTATTGCACGGCGCTAATGTTAATGTAAAAAGCAAAAGTAAAAGCAAAAACAAGAGCAAAATCAAAATTAAAAAAAGATAAATATTTATTAAAAAAAAGGATTCAAATTCAAACAAGAATTAGAACAAGAATTAGAAAAAGATTTCGACAGGGATTATGAAATCGATTTGAACAAGGGCTACTATGTCAAGAATAAGGTCAAACATACGAATAAACATAAGAATGGAAAAAGTTTAAGGACCAGGGAAAGATAAGAATAAGGACGAGAATAAAGAAAAGTTGTCATGTCAAAGCCTACGAGTGTATCCATGTCAAAGCCTAGGAGTGTATCCATGGCACAGTCAACTCCTTTTTTTTTTTTGTAAAGAAAGTTCAAAAATACATCAAATTGTTAATACATGTTAAGAACCAAAGTAGGGTTAGTTTCTAAATCAAAATAATTATTTAAAAATTCCTTCTTATTCAGAAGTGTTCTTTAATGTAAATAAAAGGACTAACATTGAAATTGTTTCAGAACTTTTGAGTTTTTGAGGATAAGTATGAGGAAGCCAAAAATCTATAAAACTTTCGTTTTTAAAAATTGATCTGAGAGAACTCGAGATATAGGGAACACCACTCCGAAACCGGTAGAGGAACACCTCATAGTTTCCAAAAATCAAAAAAAGGTAGATAATGAAATCTTGAAAACCTTCTTCTCTTCAGGAAAAATGTCCCCATAAAACGATATGAGTCAATATTCTTAGATCGTGATCAAATTTGTGATTTGTGAAGTTTATATTTATCTTCAAAAAACGATTGATGTCAAATAATTGCTAATGTTTTAGTGCTTTTTGTTTTTGGAAATAAGGCCGCACAACAAAAACCATAACAATAACGCCGAACTATTGCTGCAATATTGGAAACCGCCTACAACTCTGGAGACTTCGAGACATGAATCAACACTGCCGCTCTTGTCATCATGAAACCCATGAAGTCTTCACAAGCTCGGCTCTCATCGGACTTCTTTAGTTCGCGGCAACAATGCAAGGCAAATAAGTGACCTCTATGAATTCAACGAAAACAACAAATCTAAAAAAACCGCCGCTCAATGACGTCACGCAGCCAAAACACATCCAGTTCAATCAAAGAAATTCAAATTTGTCAAAAAAAAAAAACGAAAAACTAGACGACCCAACGACAACTCTAAGCTTTGGAGACTATGAAGAAACCGCTGAGCATAGTTTTCAGACTTCAATGTACGGCTCAGTGGGTTTTGGTATAAAATGCGTTGTGGATCGAAAAACAAAATCATTCAACAAGCAACCAACAAACGAACCAAACGAGTGTGAAAGAGGAATAAAATACTTTAAGGAGTGGAAATTTAAATATCAAACGGATTATATAAGGATTACATAAGCGCCAAACACTCCATTAAAGAGGATTTTTATTTCTTTAGACAACACATAAAAACGAGTGAGGTGAGTGAGTTTAAGACAGACAAAACACAAAACACAAAACAAAAAAAAAAAAAAACACGCCACTAAGATGTGAAAAAGAAAATACAAAATCAAATAAAAATAATTACAATGCGAAGTGAAGCGAAGTACAAAGCGAGGAAGTAAAAGTGAAAAGGATATGTGTGAAAAAAATAAACATTAAAATGACGAACATACCTATAGCAACAAAAAGTAACCGTTAATAATATAATGCAACAAGCAACGAAAGTGAAATGTTTTCTTTTATTTACTGTTATGTTGGTGTTGTTAATGTTGTTGTTGTTATTGTTGCGGTTTGTGGCTGTGGCGAAGCAGTGACATGGCGCAGCCATTTTTTAGAGCTTGATTTAGAGTTGCAGCAAAACTATGCAATTAACATTGAATTGCGACAATTACAGTAAAAAAAAATAAAAAGTTCATTAAAAATTGTATGCTGACAATGTATTCAGTAGCCGACACCAAGTGAAACTAATTCAAACTTTTCATTCCTTATTGAAAATAGTTAAAAAAATACACGAAATTTTTCTAAAAATTAACTCTACAAAAGTAACGGTATAAAATTCAAAAATAATTTTTTTCATTTAAACTTTCTGAATGATAGTAAAAAAAAAAATCATAATAGTTGAAAATCGAAAAGGAAAACAAATATTTTAAGGAAATTAATTCAGTCGGATTTAAACTTCGAAAATTTGGATTAAATAGAAGCGATTTAAACCCTGACCGGAAGTATCAAAGTTATCGAATTTAATTCATAACTAAGATTATATGAGAAATTATTAATTTATCTAGAGATATCAATAACTCAGGCACAATTACAACCCTGAACCGACGTTCATACCAGAGACAACTCCCTGGTACCATCCTCATATATTTGGATCCTCATATATTTGGATATACTGAATCCGAATTTCATATCAGAATCTCGTTTAAACGGTACATTTTTAAACAATTTGCCATTTTCTTCCCCCAATTAGAATTTAAAGATCCCCCAAAAATTGTTTATTAAATATAAAAATTATCTCTCAAAAATTGCCCTGTTAAAATTTTATTCGGTAACAACAGGTTTATATACATGAGGACCTTTTGCTTTGAACTTTCTTTTGTTTATCCGTTTAATAGGGCAGTAAAATCAAAGCCTGTATTACTTTCAAGCCTACCACTTATTTCATTTCTTTCTATTTGATGACTAAAATCGATTTTTTTTATCACTATGAAGCTTTTATCACAACCTTCAGAAAATCTTTTGACCTTATTAACTTACATACATATGTTTCTGATGATAATTTCAAGATCGAACAATAAGAGGAATAATAAATAGAAATGACGATTTTGAAAAAAATATTAATTTATCGACTTTTTTTTTTTAATAGATAGTGTTTAAACGCTGGAAAAAATAATCTTGCTGAAGATATATTGCTATTGAAAACCAATGGTCAGGGCCTCCCAATGTTCCTTCTCCAAACGAACTGGCTATGAATAGAATCTTATATACCTTCTGATTAAAAAGTACTCGGAATACCGTTTTCCTTGATTCGCGTGGTGTGGTCCACTCCAGACAGTGGTTTAGGCCAGACAGTAAATAAGAAGTATAACATGAGCGTTTGAAAAATGTTTGTCGCAAGAGGCTAAATTTGTGGAGAAACAACTCGTGGTTTCTTCACCACTACAACGCACTGGCTTTTTTAATAAAATAGAACCAACTATCTTAAATTCTATTCGTAGTTTCAGATGAGAGTCGAAAACTTCCAATTAAAAAATAATTTCATTTTTTCATTTCGTTTCGAACGACAGAAAGAGTACATCTCGATACTGATTTTCAGTCAAGGTTTTTCAAAAATTTTAAGGAAGAAGATCTTTAGAAGAAAGAATAAACAATATTTTGATAAGATAAGATTTAAGAAAACGGTATTGAGTTGTAATTTTGCTGTAATCGTCCTCATAATTTTGAAGATTTTCATCAAAATTTTGATTTTCAAAACAAATTTTTCATCAAAACAAGATTTTTTTTAATATAAATACAAGTTTTTATACCAACTTCACCTACTTAACTTATAAAGTATTGTTTGGTTATATCTTTTGTAATAAGGACCAGAACAAAGTTTTAACAAGTCATTTAAGATTTCCGAAATTTTGAAATTATTTTTAATTTTTTCCTTTTTCCTAAAAAATACCTAAAAATAATGTTATCCGTTCATGTTGTGGAAGTTTATGATTTCATCTACCACACCGATTTTTAACCGTTAATGGGTCGATCACTGCTATTTTCCGATAGAAAGAAGGCACATGGCGGCATCGGTAGTCGAGTAGGTAGCATGCTCCCATGGTCCCATGTTCGAATACCGACCAGGCCAATATTCAATGCTTTAACCTTTCCGCATTTCTATCCTTCACATGCTTCTACGGCTTTCCGCCACGTTGAGAGCATCCTACATATGTTTCACTTGGTGGCTACTTCTTTCCCACTAATCTATCACCCCATTTCCTACAAAGGCAAACTTGACTGAATAGGTATAATAACTGAAATCCTTGGTTCAAAGCAAAAAAAAAAAAACAATATTGCCATATTATTAGATTATGTCATAAAACTAGTTTCATTTGTTCATCTGTAAGTAAAAATGGACTAAGAAAAAGCCAAATTTGAAAGCGTTGATGTTCCATTTGTTACATAACCTAATAATTTTTTAATAAATGTTGCAGGGTGATTTTTTAAGCATTTGGTTTTTGAAAATTGAAGAAAAAACAGAATATTTGCAATAGTGAATGAAATATTTATGTGGAGTGATACCTCAATGCCTGCCATTTACTTTTTAAAGATTATTTCATGTGAATTTTGCCCGCGGCTACGCCTGAGGTAGTCCATCCGTAAGCTCC
Organism: Pherbina coryleti; assembly: GCA_943735915.1. Taxonomy (NCBI): domain Eukaryota; kingdom Metazoa; phylum Arthropoda; class Insecta; order Diptera; family Sciomyzidae; genus Pherbina; species Pherbina coryleti. The sequence goes on along the minus strand of OX030952.1, from coordinate 80,678,214 downwards.
AATTTTGGCATACTTTTTCCAACATTTCGGCAGGTATCTCACTAATGGCATATGTAATGTTGTCTTCCAGGGCTGCAATTGTGGCTGGCTTATCCCTGTACACGAGAGACTTTACGTAGCCTCACAAAAAATAGTCTAGTGGGGTCGAATCGGGTGATCTTGGCGGACATTGGAGTGTTTTGGAGCAATGGCCGAGAGATTAATTGCTCACCAAACTCGCCTCTCAATAGGTCTATGGTATCGCGCGCTGTGTGGAATGTGGCACCGTTTTGGTAAAACCACATGTCAATCAAGTCCAATTCTTTCGTTTTGGGCAATAAAAAAGTCGGTGATCATCGCACGGTACCTCTATTGACTGTAAAGTTGCAATTTTCATTATTTTTAAAAAAGAACGGTCCAATCATGCTGCCGGCCCCCAAACCTCTCCGAATAGTGCATTTTTAAGGGTACATTGGCAGGTCTTGAACTGCCTCTGGCTGGTCTTCAGACCAAATTCGGCCATTCTGTTTGTTCGGAGTGAGCCCATTGAGCTAAAAATTAACTTTGTCACTGAAGACAATTTTTCGATAAAAAAAGTGGATCTTCATATAACTTTTCTAAGGCTCATTCACAAAACAGTTCAGTTCTTGTACCAGCTGTATTTTGTATGGTTTCATATCGAGGTATTAACGAAAAATGTTCCAGGTGGTCGAATAACACAAGCCCAATTGCTGAGAATGGCGATGAATTGACATATCGCGATCTTCATTACACTACCTGATACAGCAGCATTATTCTCCTCGGTACGTACTATCCGCATATGGGTTGGTGGATTGATGTCCAATAAAGTGAATCTGGTGCGAAATTTGGTCACAATACCTTGAATTGCCTGTTCGGTGGGTCGATTATGACGACCATAAAATGGATGTAATAATACACATTTCTCACAGAGCACATTTCTCACTGTCAAAACCTTTCTATGCCGATTAATTTCTATCCTATAATCATACGAGTAAATACTCGGTATCGAATTGAGTTCTTTTTAAAATTTTCAAAATCTCCTTTAAAAACCAACATTTTAATAAATTTTGTCTCTAAAATCTTTATGCTCTCACTTTTTGGAAAAAAGAATACATCGCTTTTTACTCCCAACAAGTTCTTAATAATGATTCTACATATTTTCCGTAACATTCCCAAACAAGTCGTTTTTTACTCCAAACACATCATAATTGAAAATGTCAAAAGTAAATTGAGAATAACCGATATTATAAGAAAGCTAAATCAATACAGGGATTATGAAAAAAAATAGTTCATATCAATAAGCTTCAAGACTGATACTCGTAACTTTTCTGTAAAATCCTTTTAAAAACACAATCAAATAAAAAGTACAGTTAATTTAAAGAGACCTTAACAGCCAATTCAATTCAACAGACTCTCACTCCTACTTTTTAAATTATTTCCAATGATTCTTTTTTTATAAAATTATTTATAAATTAAAACATTTTCCCTAATTTACATGTTCGTTTTTACTTCTTTAATATTTTTTTTTCCATTTTGCCTTTTGTTCAATATGCATTTTCCGCTGCAATTTCGCTGTAATGGCAACAACATTATGTTAATTTTCTTTCACGTCGCTGCACACACTTCCGTTCAATACACTTTCCCGACCAGTTTACGAAATAAGCTCTATATTGATTGTTGCTTACATAATAAAGCAACAACAAGCATAGAGTTTGGTACGGACCCCCACGCTAAAAACAATTTACAAATGCATACTTTTTCGCTCCAGAAACTTTAAAGTGTCGAGCAACAAACATGCAAAGGCTCATTTCACACAATACAACTCTATTTGGTCGTTGAATGACATAACCATCAAAAACCAAAAAGCGGCAAAATTAAGATATACATGTTTCATGAAGCTTGCAGAAAACTGAGCTACAGTTACGCATATCTTGATCTTCAAAAAAAAAAAAAATAGTGAGTAAACAAAGTCAACTTCATCTTGCCAAACATTTCAAGATTACTTCATAAATTATGCCAACGCTTGCGCTCTTACGGTAACTCGATGTGCGTACTTAGCCTGTCTCGGCTCAGCTGCGGCCAAGTTAAGCATCTTGCAGTTCAAGCGTTGGCTTCCAAACACAATCAGCGTCCGTAAAAAATTTTAAAATGGAAATGAAAACAAAAGTAAAAATCTCGCATGTCGCCATGACTCCGGTGTGTGTGGTAACGACCTTAAAATGAAAGTAAGAGCATTTTGCAGCTTCTCTTTCCGTTGCATTTTCGCTTTTCTGTTTGTGAACAACAAATAACCGGTTGATTTGTTGCCAAAAAGAGCACGAATAATTAACGCTTTACGTTTTGACACTCTTAAGTGGCACATTGACCATTTAATGTAGACTCCATTTAGGTTAAGTCCACACTTGAAATCGATTGCTTCACACCATGATTCAATCGATGATGATGATGATGATAATGATGATCGTATTGCATAATAACCATTTTTAATAAATTGTTACTCATCACTTTTTTCCTCTCTCCCACTCTGTAGCTCTCGCAACAACATGAGGTTAACGCATAGTTTGGCCATTTTAATAGCCGTTATGGCTGCTATGTGCAGCGCCGAAGAAGAGCAACAGCAAGCTGCATGGAGCAGCAGTTGGGAGCCTATGCAGGATGCCATGTCAGACTCCAAGAAATCTGACGACGTACAGGGTCGAAATTATGACGTGAACGAGCCCATCTACAGCAATGACACCGACATCAACTCCGTCATTGAGCATTTGCTCAGCTCTAGACGTGAGGGCCGCAATTCAGGCGAATACGATCAGGTCTATGCCGATGGCAACATCGACCAGGCTTTGATGCAGGGCAACGATATGATGGCACGCAATTTGATACGCGACAAGCTTTGCAGCTTGGGTCTGATGAGCTGTGACACCGAGGAGAAGCGTCCTTTCTACTCCACCATCTATGCCCAAGGACCACCACCTTCATCGAACTTTGGCGGTGGACCTTATGGACCTGCCAGACCTATGCCACCACCAAATCACTTTAATCATCGTCCACCTCCCCCACAATCGTCACTGAACTCATTTGGACCACCACGCAAAGTCGGCTATGAGGGTTCCTACAACAAGCCAAACTACAGACCTTCCGGCCCTGGACCTAACTACAATGGACCTTACTTGGAAACACCGCCACCTTCATCTATTGGCGGTTCGGGTAGCGGTGGTGGTTTCAACAAACCTCCTCCTGGTGCTATTATCTATGGCAGCAAGCCACCAGGACCTATTTTCACGGGCAACTCTGATGTTCCTCCGTACAACTTTGAGAACCCCGAAAAGATTCAAACCTCCAGTTCACAACAAAGCAACTTCTACAATCAACAAACTGCCGCGGAGTCTTCTACGAATTTCGTTGTCGGCAATCCGGCTGCTCTATCTAGTGCTGCCGCTGCCGCCGCACTGCAGCAACATGTGCATCATCATTATCATCATGTAGAAGGAGCCGATGCTGTTGGCGCTAAAATTCCTACGGTACCAATTCCCATTGGCTCGGGTCAGAACATCAACACCGACTTTGCTTCTCTAGCACAATCGTCCACCACTTATACTCCTCAGTCCACTCAGGGTGGCTTCTTACAGTCGCCTGCTTTCAGTGCTGGTTTTAATGGTGCTTCTCAAGGTGGTTTGCTCTCACAAGCTACTAGTGGTTACAAACCAAGTGGTGGCGGTTTCGATCAGGGCTTGGGCGCCACAGGTTTTGGACAACAAGGCTTCAATGGAAATGGCTACGGTCAGAATGGTCTCGGCCAAACGGCAAGTGGCAGCTATCACAGCTCTAACCCCGATTACTATAAAAAGGAGTTGCACAATTTTGGTGGCCTAAATGCCGCGAGCAATTTAAATGGCCTCAGCACGGGTTATGGAGGTGGTTATGAAACCTCACGTCAACAAATCGTCGACTGCCAGTGCGTACCCTTCGATCAATGTCCAGCGGCCGATCGCATTGGACGCAAAGATGATTTAATTCTGCCACTTGATCCACGTAATCTCGGCAAAGATATTGAGGCGCTGAGCGACGAAGCTGCTGCCAATATTACCGCTACCGGCGATTCTAAGAAAATAGAACAGACCGATGAGGAGAAACGCAGCAAACGCGAAACTGATAGTGAAGCTGCTGCAACTGGATCTGCTGCTGATTTACCCCTAGATGCCGAAGGTGTAAGTACCTAATCTTGTTATTTTAATCAAACCCCCAAAAATACTAAGACAACTACGCCTTTCCATTACTTAAGTTAAACTCCTTGTAACACTGACACCCACGCCAATGGCTTATCTAACGCTCTAAAACACTAAACTCTTTCTAAAACCTTATGTCCTTATGTAAGTTAAACTGTTCTAGCTTAATTTGCAGTGCGTTACACACACAAACAGCCACTCAACAAAGTCTCGCCTTCACGCTACGACACAAAACTGACTTTAAAAATCTCCGAGGTTACTCCCGAAACCCAATTTTGCGCCATATAAAAAACTAAGCCGTACCATTTAAAGAAAATAATGCCAGTATCCTGCCTGAATATGCGTTAACGATATGGCTATTCCGAGTAACGCTCCGAAACAAAACTAACGCTTAACTGCACTGAAAATTTTTGGTTCTGGCTCGCACGTTTACTAGCATGTTCTGAAAATTTAACCCGCATACCCGAAATCGTTTGGATTTTTTTCACTGAATTTCTTTTATATATTCCTTCTTTCCTCAAAACTAACCCAAATTATGGGAAAATTAGCTTAACCGACGTCAAAGTATACCTCCACTACATGCGCTCGCACTACTGCATCGAAAAATATTGCCCACTTATGGTGTGTCCTTTGGCCTACCGTATCCATCAGGCGCGTATCCGGTAAATGCTCACGGTGGTTTTAATCCCGCCCAAAATCCACACTTTGGCTCGATTGGCCCGAATGGCCTGAGCTTGGGCTTGGTAAATGTGAATCCATTGGTTTCTTTGCAAGTAAGCAAAACCGAGTATGGCGACAAAGTGGTCAAGCCTTTAGTCAATTTGCACGTTACACCAAATGCTAATATTCTAGAGAAGGTAGGTGATTTCTTCAAACGCAAGCATGCACCGATAGCAAGCAATACTCATTATCATCATCATGATCACTTTTCGGGCTTCGAACATGGCTACGGACATGATCACCATCCTCATATTGTCAGCGGTGCAGGTCCTATTGGGCACTTTGGTGGTTCTGGCGGAGCCTACATTGAAATGATACCTAGTCAACCTATTTTTGAATACCACAGTAACGCAAATGTACCACCAGAACCCATACATCACCATGAATATCCTCCCCTAGGGCCAACCTCGTTTGGTCATCACCAAACAACAGGTGCTCAATACTATCCAACCGGATTAAGTGGGACCGTTGGAGATGTTTATCCAACGACTGGAACTGGCTTCGATCATACTAGCCATGGATTTGATCACTCGAGCAATGGATTTGGTCACTCTGGCTCAGGTTATGGCACTAGTAGCTATGGCGCTAGCCACAATGAACGCAGCTACTCCAATGCTAGCTCACCGCTCGTATTCGATGAGCACAAATCTTCAGACGATGGTGGCAATAGGCGAGGTAAACAATTAGCTTTCTATGGTTTCCACCAAATACCCACTCCGGCACCAGGTGATGCTGCGGGTAGTGATCAGGTAACCTTTCCCAGAGATCGTAGACGTAGAAGCGTCGTTGAGCAAGAAGCTACGCCTGAGAGGCGTGAAAGTGTGTTAATGCATTCTGTAAAGCTAGAACAGGTAACAAGCAAAGTCCAAATAGAAAAAATTTAAATTTTCCCCACTTCCTTCATTTACATGCAACCCATGTTTCTTATTTTCACTCCTAATTCTTGTTTATCATATAGCGTGCTTACTACGGCAATCGCCCCGTTGAAAAAACCTGTCGTTACAATGAAGTCTGCTGCCGACGACCTTTCCGTCCACCACAGCAACAACAACAATTTGGCCGTTGCGGTGTACGTAATGCTGCTGGCATCACGGGTCGCATAAAGAATCCCATCTACGTCGACGGAGACAGTGAATTCGGCGAATATCCATGGCAAGTAGCCATTCTGAAGAAAGATCCAAAGGAGTCCATTTATGCTTGCGGTGGCACCTTGATTGATGCTCAGCATGTGATAACCGCAGCTCATTGCATTAAATCGTTAGTCACAATACGCCTTCTTATTATGATCAATGGTAACTGATGAATCTCTTTTCCTCTCTCTCTCCTTTAGTCAAAACGGTTTTGATCTACGTGCTCGCCTTGGCGAATGGGATGTCAATCACGATGTAGAATTCTTCCCTTACATTGAACGTGATGTTGTTTCCGTTCAAATTCATCCCGAATACTATGCTGGCACATTGGACAACGATTTGGCCGTGCTGAAACTTGATAGCCCCGTGGACTTTACCAAAAATCCACACATCAGTGCCGCCTGCTTGCCAGATAAATTCTCCGACTTTACTGGAGCTCGCTGCTGGACAACAGGTTGGGGCAAAGATGCCTTCGGCGATCAGGGCAAATATCAGAACATTCTAAAGGAAGTCGATGTACCAATTCTATCGCAACAAACTTGTCAAACTCAGCTGCGTCAGACGCGCCTTGGCTTCAGCTACAAACTAAATCCAGGCTTTATTTGCGCCGGTGGTGAAGAGGGCAAAGATGCTTGCAAGGGTGATGGTGGCGGTCCTTTGGTCTGTGAACGCAATGGCGCTTGGAATGTTGTTGGTGTTGTTTCCTGGGGTATTGGCTGCGGTCAAGTAAATGTTCCTGGAGTGTATGTGCGCGTTTCTCACTACCTGGATTGGATTCGGCAAATAACGCAATACTATAAGTGATTAGTCGATACAACCACCGAAACTCCGCGGAGGCGTATGCTTCAGGATGCATTTTATTTTCACTTTTAAGGCCATCTAGTGTTTTCCAAAGCACAATAATGTATTTATTGACTTAGTAGTGTGTAAGAAGAGAGCTCAATTGTATTCTTTGTTAGTTTTATTTTTTTAAATTTCCACCCATTTTATTAAGATTCAGTGCTCGTAGACCTATAGTCTCATATTTATTGCATAACTTAATATTTATATTTAAAAATCTTTTAATAGTTTGATTAAGATTTTATTTATGATTTCGATAAGATTTATGTTATGTAATAATTGTTTAATTTATTGCTCTGTAACGTTAATAATAATTTATATATAATGTAATAAATTTTTTATAAAAAAATTCTAGTTTTTTATTGGTCATGTTCAACTCTCGCCCATTGAGTTCTCGAGTAACAAATTCAAAGAGGATGAACATTTTAGTATTAAGCTATGGTTCATGGACCACAAGGATCTTGACTTAAGATTTGTATTTATTTAAATATTTGCTTAGTATGATCAAAATATAGACAACTAAGGGTCATTCATTTCAACTTTCTCAAACACTCTTATGTCAATTTTTCTGAGCGATTTTGCAGTAGATACTTTGTTTTCGTCTTGAAAATATCAATACAAGGTTTTATGGCTTGACAAGAAGAGAAAAATTGTTCTATAAGGCCAGTATCAGGAACCAGAAGTAACGAATATTTTAACATCTTTTCTATTGCATAAGAGATTAAGATTGTCAAAGACCACTTTAATCTTACTGGATGGACATAGACTGTGTCCAAGAAATAAGGAAGAGAACTAATTCGTCGAAGAAGGCGTTCATTGAGAATAAACTGAAAGAAATCAATTATATAATTAAGTAAAAAAATAATTAAAGTATTGAAAAAAACAGGAATATTTCGCCGAACACCTAAATTTTTGAAAATGAAGTAAAGATGGATCCCAACTAAAAGTCAGCTTATGATAATAACGGCTCTATCAACAGGAGGTGTTGGATGTGTTTGTACGATTTTGAACAAAATTAGCAATTGATTAGATGTCTCTTTTGTTTTATTGAATTATTATTGGAGATTATGTATGAAAAACAATATAATTCAAATGGCCTTTTCATCCTTATTTCTAAATTTTCGATAGCTCTTTTGCATAATTGGGGCTATAGTTTGACAATGTTCGCTCTGAGAACTGAATTTGTTTGCGTAGATCTTAATATTCAGAACCCCAAAGGAAGAAGTCTACCGGTGTTCAATCGCAAGATATTGATGGCCAATTGGTCTCCAAAATATGATATTACACGACCAAGGAAATTCGTGCGCAATTACCAATCTAAAGGGTGGTTAGATTTTATGGGCCGTTGTTGATTTGGAATAAAACACAAATTATTTAGGAAATTATTGTCATTTCTTTTTATTATGATAATATTGGTATGGTTCTATTATGTATGGAACAAAATATCGGCCAAATAGCCTCCGCGACCTCGGCAGCACACCTCCATCCGATGGTCCAAATTTTCGATGACGCTGAGGCATAAGTTAGGTTCTATGCCTTAGCTCTTGAATTGTTGCTGGCTTATCGACGCATAACTTTTTTTTTCAAATAACCCCAAAGAAGGAAATCCAACGGTGTCAAATCACATGATCTTGGCGGCCAATTGACATCGCCACCACGTGAATAACACGGCCATTGAATTTGTCGCGCAAAAGAGCCATTATTTCGTTAGCTGTGTGGCAAGTGGCACCGTTATGTTGAAACCACATATCGTCCACATCCATATCTTCCAATTCGGGATATAAAAAGTCCGTTATCATCTCACAATATCACTCTTGGATTATCATTCGCCCAAATGATATTATCAATCACTGAAGATGATTTTCTTCGAAAATTGATTATCCACTGTTGCCATTTCTTGCCACCTTTCTGACTATTTGACGACGCTTGAAATGGTCAGGAGGCTTTAGTTGAGGCAAATTGAGTTAGTCTGAAATTGAGAAATGTCAAATGAAACACAGAAAAAATCTTGACGTTTAGGTGTGGTTCACATTCAACATCAGCCCTTAAAATTTAACCACCCTTTAGTTATCGAGTTATCGTGACTTGCTTGACACGTGGCAGCATCCCATTTAAAGTAGAGGTCATCTTTGTTCGTATACTCAATCTCCGACCATAGAACATTGTTTATCGTGTCACTGTAGTGCGCTTCATTGACTGAAACGGCTGTTCGACCGTTATTTCCTCCTACCCACCAAACAGTCACTCGTTGTGACTTCATTATGATCTTCTGAATCTCTCACGGGTTTTCAGTTCCCCAAATGCGTAAATCTTGCTAATTAACATAGAGGTCAATGTGAAATTGCGCTTCCCTAAAAAAAGAGGGTTTTTTTGGCAAAATACGGTCACCGCTCATGTTTTTCAAGACCAAATCAGAGAAGGTACGGCGCTGCTAGTGGTGACGAATTGAGGTGCTTGAGTCATTTTAAACACTTTCTTTTACTGCTTCGAAACGTTTGGTCGAACAATTAGGTCGAAGTCGTTTCGGTGTTTTCACATCTTGCACTGAGCCGCCCTTTTGGAATTGATTAAGTTACGCACCCACGACTCAGAAGGCTAGGAAAATTTACTCAAATGTTGCGCATCGTTCAACTGCGATTGAACGTGAATTCGCAATAAAATTCAACGAATTCTCTTATTTCTTTCACTGTACAGCGTTCTCTGGTAAAATCAAGTAGATAACATGGTTTACTGTTACCCCAGGGATCGCGGGTTCGAGTCCCGGCCATGGTCCTACGTTTAAACCGTTCGTCATTTCATTCCTCATTTTTAATCAACTGTAGATTGAACGTAGAGATGTAGAGAAGAGGTAGAGAAATTTGTGGATGGGATTGTTTTCTAACTGAAATTGAGAGAGGTAAAGGCAAGAGGTAAACTTGCCTCAGATTCTAATTCACATGTTTCTATGGCTTCCCGCTTCGCTTAGAACATACTACACATTATTAACTTGATTTCCTTTTTTTCCGAACCAATACAGAATTGATTGAATAGAAAAACACGTGAAATCCTTGGTTCAAAGCTAAAAGAAAAAAAGCCTGTAGCTTCATCCAGTATAAATGTGATTTTACTTGCGGGAGAGAAAACGGCCCATTCAAGCAACCATTCTCAGATCAAAGCATGTTATATACGTGGCAGGCAGCTATAGAAACATGTGAATTAGAATTTGAGGTTAAGTGTATTGCCCTTACTTCAGTAAAATTCTAGTTATAAGAATATCCCATCCACAACTACAACTTTTGTAAGTCAATTTAGCCATTTAAGTGAATATTGATGAATTTTCGATTTCAGTTGATTAGACTTGAGGAAAGAAATGCAAAAAGGTCAAAGCGTTGGACCATGGTTTCTTTTGAAGTGTGTTATTTTTTGTTTCCATTTCTATTTCGAAAAAATACAGGATATTTGAGTTTAATTTCACGTGTTCCTTCTTTTGTAGTGCGGCGTATACAGCTATGTCGATTATCGCTTAATACGTCGGACCATGTCTGTGCAATGTATTAAAGAAATAATCGGTTTTGTAAAGCTTTCATTTCCTACTGGGTTTTATTGTAGGGGAGATGATGATTCGCTACCTCATTTTCATGTGCTTTTACTAATTTTTCGATTAAAGGAACACTTTCAAGAAAATAACGCACTTAGTTACGATTTTCAAAAGTGGTATCAAAACGTAATTTTTTAAAGAAATTGCCTTTTTGATTAATTACCTTTGAACATTTTTACCTTTTGTATTAATCTCTGAACAACGTATCTAGTATTATTGTCATTATTAGCTTGGTAACTCTTTAGATATCTCAATAATTGGTCTTCAATTTTCTGCACATGATGTATTTTGAGTGTGACCATCTGTCCCAATTACTCGGGACATGTCCCCGAATTTTGGCAAATGTCTCGGTGTCCCCAAATTAGACTAAATGTCCCCGAATTCTGCGAGAAATTTTGTATTCATCAGTTCGGTTATTTGATGAAATTTATAACTGCTGAAAAAATTCAAGAAACTGGAACTGGAAAAGACACCATTTGATATGCGCTGGATGGAGTGCTTCAAACATTTTGCTTCAAAAAACGCGCCGTACTTTTAGGAGATAGTGATACATCTGCTTTATTCGAACAAGCCTTTTCAACCATTTGGACATTCGAATAAACACACCTTCACCATATTTGTGAAATGTAAAATGATGTTCAGTTGTATGGACATTTTTGAACAGCTTAAAAAAACGCCCGAAATGGTGAACAGGTTGCTGGTAGCGATAAATATCACAAACAAACTAAAAATACGAATGAACAATTGGCCGAAGAAGAAGCAGATCTTCGCCATTGATAATTTTTATTTGAAAGGATTTTAACTCGGAGTATTAAAATCATTAAATAAGAAGTAAGCTTCATCTATTTTTTCCGTATTTTTTTTATTTTTTATTCATTTCCGAATTATCCCCGTTTTCACTGGAGAATGTCCCCTAATTTGAGCCAATGTCCCCGGAATTTTGGCCGAATATCCCCGAATGCCACAAAAAGGGAGATGGTCACACTAACATATGTATTCTACATTAAGCCTATCTGGCTTCTTCCGCAAATGAGTATGTCCGCAAATTGAATGTATGTCGGCGCGTGCCAAGAAGCTGTTATTTAAATTCTTCCTGATGAAAACACATAAATAAAACAATACTTGATGTACGTCAGTGAGAAATAGTTCGTAATTAATTTATGTTAATCATCCATTAATAAAACACATACTAGGTACAAGCATATAACTGGCTAATTGCAGGCTTCCCTAATCAATCGCATGGCCAGACTTTGTTGTGTTCATGCTCAACTGGCTCCTGAGGCTGTCCATTGTTAGTCATGCCAGTCAACATATTGACTATAAAATGCTCTTGGCAAATATACAAATTTGTATTTCAACACCAGCTAACAAATCGTCATGTACGCTTGGACGATATTCGAAGTGATCTCATTCCTCATTCTTGGTAAGTTTAGTCAAGAAGAAATTCAAATTTCATATTAAAATTGTAACTTTACAGCTTTGGAGTCATCTTCATGTGAAGGCCGTCTCCGTAAACGTAATGGTTATCATTACAAGTCAAGCAGACAACCTTCGTCTTCATATGAAACTTCCTACGAGGTCTCTGCTCCCGAACAAGTTCATCAGCATCCGCCACCATCAGCTCCATCTTCTGGTGCTAGCAGCAACAAATATGACTCCAGCTACTATGAATATAAAATCTCATCCGAAAAGTTGTCACCATCTCCGGGTGGTAAATCTGGATACAGCATTGGCAGTGGTTTGCGTTCCATTGCCCAGGGATCGGCCAATCAAGCATACTCCGCTGTAGCAAACCAACATTCAGCAGCAAAACAAGCTGCTTTCATTGCTAAGAATACACTTGCGCAGGCCGCTTCTCAAGCTGCGGCTACAGCCCAAGCAGCCCTGACTGGCAAAGAAGTAATACTGCAGGAGTTAGAGCATCAAGCTGCAGAGGCACAACGTTCGCTTTCAAGAGAATTGGAGCAGTTGAAGTCAGCCCAACAAGCTGCATCTCTGGCACAATCTACGGCACAAGCTGCGCACAATCACGTTTCTATTCTAACAGCATCTGTGAACAATGCCAAGGCAGTGGCTGAACATGCTGAGCAAACCGCTAATGAGGTGGCAAATCAACTGGCTTCACAGTCCTCTATGGTGGGACAGGCAAAAAATCGTCTAGAACAAGTGGGAGAGCAGTTGCAGCAGGCGCGTGTTGATTTTGCAGCCACGAAGGAGGCTGCGCTTAAGGCCTCCTCCTCAGCTGCAGAAGCACAGGTTAATGCTTCCGAAGCCGCTCAACATGCTACTATCGGTCTTCACGAAAGCGCCAGCCATCAGTCGAATCATGGCGGAGCTAGTAATAGGAGAGACCATGGGAGAGAAGAGGAAGATTCATATGATGCACATATTGAGACATCGGCTATTGGTCACTCATCCATTGAGATTCCAATAGACAGACATCCATGAGGGTATTTTGTAAATATTGAAAAAAAACTGATTCCTATTAAAATTTAAGTTGTGGTGACTGTATTTGGGCTACCACTAGTATCTATATAAATAAAATTTAAACATTTTAAAAATTTATTTAAAACATTTTTTTTTTAATTTAAAAATGCTACTAAGGATGTGTAAGGTTTTTATACTTCTCCTACTAACTACACAACTGAAACTTTAGAAGCAACACATTCAAGAGTTTTTGAAGGAAGCTAGAACACATTGGAAGCGACAGCTACATTACGACACGACGTTAAGAGGAAAATGTTGTCATCTTCTACTACTTAATTATTTTGAATTGAACGAACTGAAAAAAAAAATATAATAAAAATCTAAACAATCTCTTATTAAAAATGAGTCGGTTTAAATTTTGTCGCCCTTCTAATTAAAAATAGATTTAAATTGGCTTCAACGACATTGTTGCAATGAAGCCAGGTCCTTAATGAAGTACAACAAATTTATCTCCATAAGAAATCCATGCAAACTGGTTTTAACAGATGGCGTCAAATTGCTGTCACCTTCAATTTATTGAGGATATTAAACTAAATTCTATCTGTCAAAGATGGCCATTAACATATAAAAATTGGGCTGACTTCATAAACGCAAGTTGCAATGCAACACTGCAAAGTCAAATGTTCATAAACATCCATACTTTATTTTTGACAATGTAGTGTGTTCACTAATGCAACGCAACCGTTTGCGATGCGCATCAGATGTCATTTCGGCGCATCATTTCATTTTATGATGCAACATGGATGTCTCACAAACAAAGCAAGTATATTTGTACATTATTAAATTGATTTAATTAGAAATTTATAAAATATTTGATTTTATTAATGCTTGACTTATTTACCATTCTATTTAAAATGATAAGAAATGGACACATGAAAGGAAGCTCTTGCTAATAAGCACAAGATTGCGCTTTGAAAGTGACTTTACCGCCAACAAAAAGAAAATGAACACAATCTGGGAAAAAAAGTTTGCTGGAGATAAAATAAATTGACGTTTCCTTTCACAAGGGACGAAATAAGAAGATGTTTTTTGAATATAATGGTCACTTACAAACGCATCAAAGATGTACTTTCTGCCAGTTCCACAGAATTTAAAAGCATAAAATATAAATATTCCATTTTTTTTTTACTTTATTTATACAAACAGTTGGCGCTAAAGTACAAACATTGCACGGTGGTGTTCACAAACGCCTTCAATTGCACTGCATCATATGACAAAGTAGTGATGTAAGGCAACATTAGGGGTATTCACGATTCGGAGCTCTTTGTAGAGCTATTGTGCAAAAAAGCGCAACAAACTGTGAACACACCCCATACACAGGCCTAGTAATTGAAGTTAAGTTCAGTCCGCTTTGAAAGTTAGTGATGTGAAATTATGATATTAAAGAAGTTAGTACCTAGAAGTGTACACAATATACCATCACTATTTGTTTACTGTCAAAAATTCACAAAATAAACTCAAGAGCTCAAGCGCACCACAAAAGAACTACAGGGTATCGCCAGTGCGCTTGAGGAAAAAATAACAATTTTGACAACACGTGTATTTTGTTATTGTAGAGCTCTTTTTTGTTACACTTTTACTCTTTTGCACAAGAGCTCTACAAAGAGCTCCTGATCGTGAATACCCCTATTGCTTTGCATTAGTTGCGCAATATTTTGCAGTGTTGCATTGCAACTTGCGTTTATGAGGTCAGCCTTGTTAATGTTTATAAACACATCCTTTTCATGCTTGTCGCTCTTAAATTAGAAATGAATTAAAATTGAATTGAGTTGGCGTCCGTGGCGTAGTTGGTGGAACCTGGAGACCCAGGTTCGAACCCCGGCAGCGACAGAAAATTATTTGAATTAAAATGATTTTTCAAGAGAAAATTCTTCTATATAAGAAATGCAAGTAAAGAAGTTTTGAAGATGCCGTTATATTGCTGTCGCTTCAAATGTGCTCAGGCTATTAAACTAAAATCTATCTATCAAAGAGGACAATTAACCTTAAACAATTGTACATGTTTATGAATAAAATTTATCGTAGAAACAAATCAATTATTCATTTAACCTAACTCTGGACTATGTTTTACGCCAAAACAGTTCCGAGTTAACCATGCTATTATCTCAACTTGATAATACCCTAAAAAATAAAAATACTATACGTCTTATGCACTGAATACATTGACGACAACACCAAAGACTAGCTATCAAATTATGCACTGAACACATTGACAACGACAGCAACGAAAAGCTGTCAAATTAGGAATAGTTCTATATCGACGACACGACATTGCGACATTAGACCAAATTCTCTTCATAAGAAATACATGTAAAAAACATTGATAGATGTCGATAGATGTTTAGCATGGTATAATAATTACAAGGAAGCATTGAAAGTTGCTTGGGAAACCATGTCCTGTCAAAAAATATACGCAAAAAGAGAGCGGCCATTGAAAACACAAGCAATGTTGAAAACGTTGAAGTGAAAAAACATGAAGTTTGTGATTTTGCATTTCTGATTTTAACGCAAATTTGTACACATATGTTTTTGTCACCTGATTGTTATGTTTGATTTTTTAAATCATTTTTCATAGAACCCCATGATATTTCTATGAATCGCAATACAGCATTATTATTAAGGGTATTCATGCAAATGGGCAAAACCCTTTAGTTTAGTTTAAAATTTAAAGTAAGTTTAAGCAACACAAACAACTTTTATTTCAGCAAAGACTCGGCAATAAGGCTTTTGATCGACTTCGGGCAACTGACAACTGACGACTGACTGCCCGCTTCAATGTATTGCTCTGCTTCTCTCCTCCCACGCTACTTCTTTTACATTTATTTATTTTTAAACTAATATTAATAAATATAAATTTCTTGATACTTGAATAAATCTTAACATAACTTAAACGCTGTATATTAAAATAATACTAAACCATACACTTAAAATTTTTAAAATACTTATACTACTCTAAAACTACTTTTTAAACATGAATATCTAAAGAAGTGACTAATAAATACTGAATAATAATATCTGTTGTGTAAATTTTATTGGCTGTCTTACATTTGGGGCACCAACAACAACCAAACAGTGCATAGTTTGTGGCAAGAATTAACTGTCACATGAAATGCAATCACATTAAATTAAATGCAATTGCACTTGAAGAATTCATAATAGAGTAATTTTCATTGAATTTTATTATCACTGAATTTTATTCAAATGTCAAATGTTCGAACATAACTTCGAAACAAACCAAATCGCCTGTCGAACGAAAATGCTACAACATACTGCCTGATCGAAAACTTCGATTCGATGTTCGCTTCGATAATTAAGGCCCCTATTAGGTACGACAACTCAACTTAAGTTGACATGAGTTAAGACACCTCAACTCAACTTTTTTGCCGTATTACATATAACATACATTTTCAGTTGAGCTGTGGTGTAAAATGGCTTTTTCTATTGGAGCATGATTACACCGAAATTTTGACACTTTCATTGAAATGAAGCATTAATTTCAATTTTTGTTTATATGTATTTTATTCACAAGTATTCAAGGAAGAAAATAGCGGAGCGGTAAGACATTTGGCTGTAATGGCAGCAGTCCGAGTTCAAACCTCGCATGCGACAAAGAATACAATTTTCTTGCCATGTTTTTGTGTATTTTTTTTTTTTTTAACACAGCTCCTTGGACTAACACATAAAAGAGCTTTTTTAACTATTTGTTGAAGCACTTTTTAAACGATTTTTTTAGCTGCATTTAAGAAGCGCTTCCATCCTAGGATATCCAATTTAAATTTTAATATGAATTTGGTTTACTTAAAATGCGCTCCAAGTGTGTGAAACGCTATGGCACCCAGCGGTAATCGAAGCGCTTCATTAGCACTAAACAAGCGCTTCTGCCATGTCTTACCGCTCTGCTATTTCCTTGCTTGATTACTTGTGAACAAAATGTAAACAAAAATATGAGCTCTACAACTCTGAACTCTGAAAAAAGCATCCTCAAAATAAATGCATAAAATACGGTATTTCTAGGAGCGCTTTTTATTTTCCCGCTGGGTAATAATATAATATATACACTATATAGAAATTAATTATCCATTTTCACTCAATTAACAAAAAACAATAAACAAATATAAAGTTCGTATGAAAAAGACGTTATACAACTAGCTCAAAGCAGATGTAAGTTTTTGACAGTCTTTACACTCGACACGGAGTTGCATTGTTAAACCTAATACCACAAAAAATACATACACATCTCTGAAATACATACTTGTCAGACGACAGACACGTTTGTACCTCAAATGTGTAGTAGACAATACAAATTTACAAAATACACACTCAACTTAAGTTGAGTTGTCGTACCTAATAGGGGCCTAAGTTACAACATGTCGCCACAGATGTATTTGCTATTTTATTTAGGTGAGCAAACGAGGTGGCAAACTTATAACAGCATTCAGCTGTTTATATTTTTCAAAGTTTAGTTTTTTTCGCCAAATAAAAGCGCAGCTACAATTATAAAACAAAAGAAAGAATTGTTTCTAGATATAAATACATAACTAAAACGAAATGGCTATTAACTATTCACAAGTTAACAGCTGACATATGTATAACTAATTGTCCAAAATATAACCTTGCCGATTTGCAGAATACTTTTACTTATTTATTCTATATAAATTGTATTATATAATAATACAATTATTATTTGTTTTATTGCGGCAGAATCTACATCAAACAAAACCCGAAAATAACTGTGATCAGGTGTTTAATTTTATCTGAAGGCAAAAGTGTGAGTGTGTTAGTTAATGTATGTGTGTATTGCAACTTGAAAGCAAAAATTGAAGGTGTAACTCTAAGTTAGAGTGACACAATAATTATTCAAAATAAACAAAAGATTTAGCAAAAGTTCTTTCACAATCGTCTTGAAAAATTCATTAAATCTGTTTTAAGAAATTGCTTACACCCTGTAAATAACATCACAGTGCGAAATTCGAGCAATTTCCACTCAAACCTTGCTCTGTCAAAAACAGCTGTTTACGTAATTTTTTTCTCATTCGCTGTTGTTATTTTTCGTAATCACATCTTTATTTTGTGTGGAAAATAAAAATACCTTCAAAGACAACTTTGAACAAAAAAAAGCGGAAATATAGAATGGCTTCCAGAGTAGTATCAAACGCAGTAACAAAACCCATCAAGACCTTTGGGCGCAAAACAGATTACAGCGGCAATACACTGTGGGAAGTCCTTGGCACAATGAAGGACTACGGTGTGGGTCGTTTGGTTATAAGAAGCATGTTTCAACGCTATCCGGAACCATGCTACTTTCGCATACTCGATGTACAACCAGAGCCACCAGTAAAAGATGTAAGTGAAGAAAAAAAAAATGGAAGAATTTCTATGATGCCTTTCTCTGTCATTCTAGCGAACACAAAAAGTCCACGTGAAGGTAGAGAAAACCTGGCGCGGTGTAACTTTGCCCAAACCTATTACCATCTACAGCGTCAGTTACAAGGCGGATTATAAACTTGTGCCCAAGGAAGAAGAGGACAAATATTTGAAAAATTCCAAAAAAGTTGAAATGCAAATATTGCCGAACAAAATTGAAATGCCGCCGCTTTTGCGTGAGATGATCAAACGAGAAACGGGAGAAGAGAATCCAATGATAAAAGTACATTTTAAGAATAAAAGCAATACATTTGCACGTCTAGCTGTAGGCGATGAAAAACCTACGATAGAGATGACAATGGGACTGGGCACGCCCGCTAGCCCAAGCCTTTATGAGGGCGTGTTGGATGTCCAGGAAGAGTCACAGAAAAGTGCAGAAGATGAAATAAAAAAGTAATCAAGTTATATAAGTTATATCATAAATAAAGTTGTGTTTCTTGGAAATCCAATCATTTATTGTTGTATTTTTTCTTTGTTTATGTTCAATACTTTGCAATATGTACACATTTAGGAGGAATATTAAGCATAATGATTTTTACAGCTTGGAAAAGGTTTAAAACTAAAGATATACAAAAGGTTTAAGTTAGGTTGTACTCTTACTGCAACACGTTACGCTAATTTTTGGCTTGGAGTATGGCTAGTTTTCGAGTTAACTTGTCCACTTCCAAGCCAAGCACATCTAGGTTTTCCTTAAAAGAAATATAAATTATTAGCTTTAATGTAATATGTTCAACTCTTTGATGGTAATGGCACGGGTTATACCTTGAGTGTAATATTTTTCAACAGCGTATCCTCTAACACTGCCTGCAGTTTTTTGTTAATCTCTAGCGAAAGTTCCAGCGTCATACTTGACTGATTGACGCCGCCTTTGATGCCACCATAAATGGCTGACATAACGCCACCATATTTGGCCAATTCTGTTTTATGCTGATCGCTTTTGTTGGACGTTAGCGCACCAATTTGATCGCGCAGCATATAATACTGCACAACTTTAGATTTCTTCTGTAACTCGCTAACCAGCGAGAGTGTGTGATTTTCCAAAAAATCAATTTTTTCGGTTTGTCGGGCGGTTGCCTGCTGTAGGCGTAAAATACGCTCCACAAGATGTTTCTTGGAGGGACCCTGTGGAGGTGGTTAATGATTTTTAATGTGCTTTGCATTTTAATCAAACTCCTCAAACCTGTGTATCGTTTGCTACTGCCAAAGCACTGCTGGTCACAGTATCCGTCTCGGAGCTGTCACTTGGCCGACGACTGCTGTGGTTGCTACTTCTGCGGCTCTGCTGCTGTAACGTCAGAACGCCGTCTTGTGATGCATCCGAGTGCTCCGATTGAGTTTGACTGGATGTACCATTCAGCTGTTTCTGACATTGACTGCAGTATATTTTACGTACGGAATCAGCAAAAGCTTTGGCTGGCGAGTGAGCGGACTTATTTATGGTAGTATTCTGTTGCTGGACATGGCTGTTTGAATTTTGCTCGTAACTTCTTTTGAATTTCTGTATTTCGCGTTGAAGTTCCTAGAAGAGTAAGCATAAAATTTCGATTTATTTTAAATATATTTATTAAATTAATAAACATGAGAAGTTTTTTACCTTCACGACCTGCGAATGTTTCTTTTGCGTGGCTTCAAGATCACCCATAACATTTTCTAATTTCATTTTTGTCGTCTCGTTAAGTTTTGTTTTTTCCGAAAGATGTTTTGTGAGTAGTTGTCGCTCCTCTGTTCTTTGTTGGACTTCTTGATGCAGTTGCTCTTTCAATGCAGCGTATTTTGTATCGTAATCCAGTTGTTCTTTTTTGAGTATTTCATTCTCAGCTTCGATTCCAAGAGCCTTTAGGTAAAAAAAAAAAACATAAAACTTAAAATGACTTATCATATCAATCAGGCTTTGTTGCAGTTATTTAAAGTTTGCCAAATGTGGGTTTATCATCTTAATTCCGAACTTGATTTCATTTAAAATATGAATTAAAATTTTACACTAAAAAACTTCAAAATTTAAACTAATGAATTTTTAATATATCTAAGGTATAGGTATATTAAGCCCAAGGTGCGTTGGGTTTGAAGCCCACCACGTAAAAACAAAATTTCAATGAAATGCATAAGAAATAAGCTAAAAATGATCCCCAAATCTGATGACGACTACCGCAAACGAAAAACTGACAATGATTTACGGATATGCACCTGGAACGTCCGAACCCTTAATTGGGATGGTGCCTCTATCCAACTGATAGATATCTTAGAAAGATACAAAGCTGATATCACTGCAATCCAAGAAATGCGATGGAAGGGACAGGGTTGCTTACGGCAAGCATCCTGTGATATCTACTACAGCGGCCATGCGGAGAAGCACGAATTTGGATGCGGATTCGTGGTTGGCAAGCGACTACGGCATCATGTCCTGCGATTCACACCTGTGAACGAACGACTTGCCATAATCCGTGTCAAGGCAAGATTCTTCAATATAAGCCTGATTTGTGCGCACGCTCCGACAGAAGACAAGGACGATGAGACCAAAGGCAGCTTCTACGAGCGCCTCGAAGAGGCCTATGAGCGCAGCCCCTGCCACGACATAAAAATCGTGCTTGGTGACTTCAACGCCAAGGTGGGAAAAGAAAATATCTTTGGTCCAACAGTCGGAAAGTTCAGCCTCCACGACAATACCTCCGATAACGGAATGAGGCTGATTGACTTTGCCGCAGCGCGAAACATGGTCGTTAGTAGCACTAGATTCAAGCATATCGATATTCATAAAGCAACTTGGCTGTCTCCTGATCAAAAGACGCGTAACCAAATTGATCACGTTTTGATTGACGGAAGGCACTCTTCCAGTGTTTTAGATGTACGCACGATCCGTGGTGCCAATATAGACTCGGATCATTATCTTGTCGCAGCCAAGGTCCGTACACGCCTGTGCGCAACGAAGAATGCGCGCAATCCAGCACAGAGAAAGCTAGACGTCGAAAAGCTGCAATCAAAACAAACAGCCGAAGACTTCGCTACTCGACTCTCACTCCTGCTTCAAGAAAGCACTCCTCCGATCGACGATATATGCGCGCAGTGGAATCACATTTCCCACTCTATGCGTACGGCTGCCGAAGAGGTGATAGGCTATCACCGCCCTCGCCGAAACCAGTGGCACGACCAAGAGTGTCGCGACGCCACTGCAGAAAAAGACGCCGCCTACAAAGCCACCCTGCAGTCGGTTGTAACGCGTGCTGCTAAAGAGCGATACAAAGAGAAGAGGAGGGAAGAGAGACGAATTTTCAGGCGAAAGAAAAGGGAAGCAGAAATGCGTGAGTGCGAGAAAATTGAGATGCATGGTGACAGGAATGAGGTCCGAAAATTTTTCGAAAAAATAAGACGCCTGGCCGATGGTTTCAAGACCGGGGCCTCTTCCTGCAAGGATGAAAATGGGAATCTAGTGACAGATATCCAGAGTACACTGATGATGTGGAGGGAACACTTCTCTAGGCTTCTGAATGGTGACGACGACAACAATCCCGCCAATAGAGATGATATCCCGGAAATCCCAATTGTGGACGACAGCGTTGAAGTTCCGCTGCCCGACCATAGTGAAGTCTTGAAAGCTATAGCTCAGCTTAAAAACAACAAAGCCGCAGGAGCCGATGGCTTACCGGCTGAGCTCTTCAAGAATGGAGGCGAAGCTCTATTTAAATGCATTCATGAGCTTCTATGCAGAATATGGTCGGAAGAATGCATTCCAAACGATTGGAACCTCAGTGTGCTCTGCCCAATCCACAAGAAAGGCGATCCCACAATTTGCGCCAACTACCGTGGGATAAGCCTTCTGAATATCGCATATAAGGTCCTGTCGAGCGTACTATGTGAAAGACTAAAGCCCATCGTAAACCAGCTGATTGGACCTTATCAGTGTGGCTTCAGACCTGGTAAATCCACCATAGACCAGATATTTACGCTACGACAAATCTTGGAGAAGACCCTAGAAAAACAGATCGACACACACCATCTTTTTGTCGATTATAAAGCCGCCTTCGACAGTCCTATAAGGAATTATCTATACTCCGCCATGTCTGAATTTGGTATTCCTGCAAAGCTCATCCGTCTTTGCAGAATGACACTGAGCAACACCAGCAGCACAGTTAAGATCGGGAGGGATCTCACTCCTCCATTCGATACCAAACGAGGTTTAAGACAAGGTGATTCCTTATCGTGCGACTTTTTCAACCTGATGATGGAGAAGATCATCCGAGCTGCTGATTTGAGACGCAGCGGCACGATATTCTACAAAAGTATTATGCTGCTGGCGTATGCTGATGATATCGATATCATTGGCCATAATACGCGCGAAGTCAGTGCAGCATTCTCCAGATTAGCGAAAGAGTCGAGTCGAATGGGTCTTGCAGTGAACGCAGATAAGACGAAATACCTAGTGTCAACAAATAAACAGTCCCAGCGTCTTGGAAACCACGTCACTGTTGACAACATCTCCTTCGAGGTTGTTAAGGACTTCGTCTACCTGGGATCCAGCATTAACTCTTTCAACTATGTTAGTATTGAGATAAAACGAAGGATAACTCTTGCCAACAGGTGTTACTTTGGGCTGAGTAGGCAATTGAGAAGCAGAGCCCTCTCTCGACGAACAAAACTCACGCTCTATAAGTCACTAATCATGCCCGTCCTATTATATGCAGCACAAACCTGGACGTTGAGCAGTTCTGATGAAAAGACCCTGGGAGCCTTCGAGAGAAAGATCCTTCGTAAAATCTTCGGTCCAATCTGCGTCAATGGCGAGTACCGAATTCGATGGAACCACGAGCTGTATGAGCTGTACGCTGACATCGACATAGTTAAGCGCATTAAAATCGAGCGGCTCCGCTGGCTAGGTCATGTTGAGCGAATGGAAAACGACGCTCCAGCGAAAAAAATATTCGATTCAGTGCCCGGTGGTGGTCAACGCAGAAGAGGACGCCCACATCTTCGTTGGAAGGATCAGGTGTTGGATAACCTGACCACGCTTGGTGTTTCCAACTGGCGCCAGCAAGCGCAGAACAGAAATGGCTGGCGCAATTTCTTATACGAGGCCAAAACCGACTTACGGTTGTAAGCGCCAGATAAGTAAGTAAGTAAGGTATAGGTATACCTCTACAGGTATACTAAAAAATATACCTGTTCTTATGTAAAAAAGTTAAATAAAAAATAAACTGTTAACACACTCTGAGAAATAAGAAGATGAAACACTTTCGGTCCCCTACCAAATATATCGCACGACGTTGAATTCGACGCCCATAAGCTCCAAATGTTGAAGCTCTAGCCCAAATTCGCGAATTTTTCTCCGTTTTTGGCCTGATAGTTGACGTCTAGATCGTGCAAACATCAACAGGAGTGAAGTATTGCTTGCGCCGTTTTAAAAAACCGGACTGAAATTGGACCTTAGCCACATTTTTCAATAAATCGAAAATGTAATTCCAACATTTTTCAAAAACGCTGAAATATAGAAAATGCACAAGTTTTGCACAATTCACTAATTTATTTTACATGTTAAAAAAAATGTTTTAAGATTTTGATATGACAACGTTACGAGAGAGTTAAAAAGGCATTTTTCCAAAATCCATCGGCGTTGTATGAAATTGTAATACGCTTAGGGCCAGTTTTTCAGTGCGGGTTTAAACTCTAGTCAAATTAAACCGAGATTAACTCACCAAAAAGGGACGTTAAAACTCGGTTTAACTAGCATATTGTAGCATTCGTTTAAGTTGAATTGACTTAAATTATCACATGATGTGTTTTTTTTTGCTTAAACCGAGTTTAAACGTCCAATTTTGGTGAGTTAACCTCGGTTTAACTTGACTAGAGTTTAAACTCGCACTGAAAAACTGGCCCTTAGTATATGCAGGTGGTAAGATAAAAGTTTATTGTTCTGCAGCACAGATAATTTTTTTTTACAATATGTTAAAAAATAATAATAACCCCTTCGTGAAGCTGCGGGAGCTACTGAAGCAACGAAACTGTAAATTTGTTGCTTGGAATTATTACTCACCGAGCTTAGATGCTAGGGTAAAAACTATTGTACGCCTGTAAAAGTTAATTCTTGACGCCCTTGCAACAAAAATTTAAGACGTCATGAGACCGCGGAGAGAGCCACTTCAAGATCGAGCCACTTTATGACACCACAGCGGTAGCCCCTTAATACACTAGCACTACAAAATGCAATAAAAATACAAAAGGCATTACAAAAAGCATTGCATTTAATTATATCTGGGTGACTATTGACGCTATGGTAACTTTAAGGCACGACAATAAAACTTAGGTCTTCGGCCAAATGATAGCAATAAAAAAAAATAATAGCGAATGAGGCTCTTAGGGCACCGCTAAATGTTACGTAAATGCACCATCGTTGAATAGATTTATTACATAATTCTCCGAACCAAAGCAAAATAAAACAAAAAACAAAACCAAAAAATAAAATCAAAAATGATAGCAGAAATAATTTAATTAAACTTAATTAAATTAAATATAAATTAAAATTAAATTTAAAATCAAAACTAAAATTCAAAATCAAAATGAAACACCATGATTGTGGAAAACGGCGGATCAGTTGCGGCGGGAAAATTACTCGAACTCGTTGGTTTAGCGATTGTAGAAAACGGCGAGTAAGTTCGGTAACAAAGTTTGCGGATAAAAGGCGATTGTTGAATATGCAGTAGATCCGCACTCCATACAAAATTATCCATTTTTCATCCGCAGCAAGTTTGATGCGGATTTGAAAAAAAATTTAGGAATAATGGAATACTACACATGATTTCAGGTTGGTTTGAAGTCATTGAACTCAAATTTGCTGTAAAAAATTGAGTATTTGCATATTTAAAAAAAGATACAGTAGTTTCGACTATGTCGTAACACAAGACGTAGAATTATTCAATTCGCTTTTGATGACATCTTTTTTAAAAATATTTATTCCATACACCTGAGGATATGACCTTTAAGAGAGTGCCGGAGAGGGTTAATATGTATCACCAACCCCCATTACTTTTGCAAAAGGAACATTTTTGCCTTTGACACCTATTCCCTCCGACCACTCCTTAGGGGCGCTCCCATACAAATTTTATGCTTTTGTCGATAAAACCGGAAACTGTCCATAAATAGGTAGAAAACTTAAACAAGCAAATAAAATTTGTTCAATGCTATCAAATTCAACAACCCATGTGTCAAAATTTCACTGTCGATAATATGCCCGGATATTTAATTGGCTGCGTTTGACATTTCAATAACAGATTCTTTTAAAAAAGCATGCCCCTCAAAATTACTCAGTATTACTGGGCTACGCGAGTCTGTTAAAAACAACATGACCCCAAAAGTATGCTTTTTTTAATTAGAAGATTTATGTCTTCACGCTAGATGGCGCTGTCTTCGCCGTCGAAAAAACCGAAAGCCGTCGATAAATAGGTAGCAAGTTTAAGCAAACAAAAACATCAAATGTTGGCTTTATATTTCATGTAATTGTGTAAAATTGATATAATTTAGACAGTTCTAACATGAATTTTTGTCGCATTTAGGATCAAGCAGACCAACAAGTGCTAAGATCAACATTGTACGATTAGTACTTTAGGCCCACCAAAGGCTCAAAAAGTAATGTAAATACCGACACCTGATCACTATCAACCACCCTACTTACCTCCGAGAACGACGTATTCTACGTCAAAAAAAAAATATGTAAAAACAAAACAAAACCCCAAAATTTTCTTATATTTTTTATGACATGTATTTCTTCCTCATAGCAATCGTATATCGGGTTATAGTAGCAAATAAAATTTTAGTTAAAATATTTTATACAAACTATTTTCTAAACAATTTTCGAGCATGCATTTATTTTTGCATATTTCATATGTATATTCATTTGCATATTTCAAAATCCAGAAAATGTGCAATTGAGTCCATTTCCTATATAAAAAAAACTATCATCACTGTATCCAACTATTCACGCTATTCAGATTGATGCAACTCTGGAGCTCAATGAGAACAACTGCACGCTATTGATCTTAAGGCCGTGTGCGAGTTGATCTAAATACAACCTAAACTAAATTGAAAATTTGCATCCCTGCAAAAAGTTGCAATGCAGTGCAATGAGGTGTGTGAATTTCCTAATTTTTTTTTACAATTCATTTCTAAATTAACATAAATTAAACACAATCAGCCTTATTCCAGGATCCG
The DNA here is from genome assembly GCA_943735915.1 of Pherbina coryleti. NCBI lineage: Eukaryota > Metazoa > Arthropoda > Insecta > Diptera > Sciomyzidae > Pherbina > Pherbina coryleti. The sequence goes on along the minus strand of OX030952.1, from coordinate 80,651,620 downwards.
TCGTAGCTGTGATTTTCTTTCGGATTCGTAAAGTTGTATTCTACGATCCGAATCGTTACGTCGTATTCGAAATTCGTAACATTGTTATTCCACGTTCCGAACGCATCAACATTTGACAGTTGGTTTTGCGGATTTCTTACGACAGGTTTCTATTGGCGGAATTAATTTTGAACAAGAATTTTAAAGTATAATTGTTGCAGAGTTCGTGTGTGAATTGTGTGTTTTCTTTGAAAATAAGCTGCATTTAGGAAAAAATGTAAGTATTTTCATTTAAATCACCAAAAAAAATTTATTGTCTGTTTTTATAGGTCAAAAACAACAAACAGAAACCAATACGTGCGTTTGATCAGCTTAATGACTGAAAGGCCAGATTTGGCGCAGGGATTTAGCAAAGATTAAGACGTTAGAAAAAGTTAATTAGACCAAGGCAACACTTTGTGACACTTTTTTAACACTTTAATTAATCAGTTCTTTTACAGTTCTTCTTCTTTTGA
>OX030952.1:79985820-80050926 GCA_943735915.1 Pherbina coryleti | reverse complement strand
CATACGTGTGACAATTAAATAACAGTACTTTCTATATATAGAATTAAATACACTTTGTATTACTTATGTTTGAAAGTTAGTATTTATCCACAAACAAACATCCTACACACGTTTCACTTGATTGCTCCTCCCACCCCATTTCGAACTAAGGCAGACTTCACTGAATAGGCACTACACCTGCAATCCTTGGTTGAAAGCTAAAAAAAAAAATACATCATCATCTTTAAAGTATATAAAGAAATCTTTTTCGCGGTGCATTGGTAGCTCTTGAACTACCCCTGATAGTTCTTTGGACCAAAATCCGAAATTCTGCTTATTCACATACCCATTGAGTCAGAAGTGAGCATTGCTGCTGAAGACAATTTTTCTATAAAAAAGCGGATCTTCGTCCAGCTTTTCTAAGGCCCATTTACCCAAATTCGGGGCTTTGGCAAGTTGACTGGCTTAAATTCTTGCTCCAGCTGTAATAAGCTGGATAAGCTTGGTAAGCTTTCAGACCAAGATCCTTCTGTGAAATTTTCCAAGTGGTCGAATAACACCAATCGCTGTGAACGGCGACGAGCGACATATCACGATATGCATTAGCACTTGCGGATACCACAGCAGTATTCTCCTCGGTGAGCACTCCACGGAATCGGGTTGGTGGATTGATGTTGAATAGAGTGAAATTGGAGCGAAATTTGGTGAAAATGGCTTGAATAGTCTGTTCGGTGGGCCGATTATGACGACTTTTGCTTTTGCTTTTGCTTTGCTTTTGCTTTTGCTTTTACTTTTGCTTTTGCTTTTGCTTTTGCGTTTGCTTTTGCTTTTGCTTTTGCTTCTGCTTTTGATTTTGCTTTTGCTTTTGCTTTTGATTTTGCTTTTGCTTTTGCTTTTGCTTTTGCTTTTGCTTTTGCTTTTGCTTTTGCTTTTGCTTTTGCTTTTGCTTTTGCTTTTGCTTTTGCTTTTGCTTTTGCTTTTGCTTTTGCTTTTGCTTTTGCTTTTGCTTTTGCTTTTGCTTTTGCTTTTGCTTTTGCTTTTGCTTTTGCGTTTGCTTTTGCTTTTGCTTTTGCGTTTGCGTTTTCTTTTGCTTTTGCTTTTGCTTTTGCTTTTGCTTTTGCTTTTGCTTTTTCTTTTGCTTTTGCTTTTGCTTTTGCTTTGCTTTTGTTTTTGGTTTTGCTTTTGCTTTTTATTTTTTTTTTTTGCTTTTGCTTTTTATTTTTTTTTTTGCTTTTGCTCTTGCTTTTGCTTTTGCTTTTGCTTTTGCTTTTGCTTTTGCTTTTGCTTTTGCTTTTGCTTTTGCTTTTGCTTTTGCTTTTGCTTTTGCTTTTGCTTTTGCTTTTGCTTTTGCTTTTGCTTTTGCTTTTGCTTTTGCTTTTGCTTTTGCTTTTGCTTTTGCTTTTGCTTTTGTTTTTGCTTTTGCTTTGGTTTTGCTTTCGCTTTTGCTTTTTAATTTTTTTTTTTTTGCTTTTGCTTTTGCTTTTGCTGTTGATTTTTCTTTTGGTTTTGCTTTTGCTTTTGCTTTTGCTCTTGATTTTGCTTTTGCTTTTGCTGTTGCTTTTGCTTTTGCTTTTGCTTTTGCTTTTGCTTTTGCTTTTGCTCCTGCTTTTGCTTTTGCTTTTGCTTTTGCTTTTGCTTTTGCGTTTGCTTTTGCTTTTGCTTTTGCTTTTGCTTTTGCTTTTGCTTTTGCTTTTGCTTTTGCTTTTGCTTTTGCTTTTGCTTTTGCTTTTGCTTTTGCTTTTGCTTTTGCTTTTGCTCCTGCTTTTGCTTTTGCTTTTGCTTTTGCTTTTGCTTTTGCTTTTGCGTTTGCTTTTGCTTTTGCTTTTGCTTTTGCTTTTGCTTTTGCTTTTGCTTTTGCTTTTGCTTTTGCTTTTGCTTTTGCTTTTGCTTTTGCTTTTGCTTTTGCTTTTGCGTTTGCTTTTGCTTTTGCTTTTGCTTTGCTTTTGTTTTTGGTTTTGCTTTTGCTTTTGCATTTTATTTTTTTTTTCGCTTTTGCTCTTGCTTTTGCTTTTGCTTTTCTTTTTCCTTTTGCTTTTGCTTTTGCTTTGATTTTGCTTTTGCTTTTGCTTTTGCTCTTGCTTTTGCTTTTGCTTTTGCTTTTGCTTTTGCTTTTGCTTTTGCTTTTGCTTTTGCTTTTGCTTTTGCTTTTGCTTTTGCTTTTGCTTTTGCTTTTGCTTTTGCTTTTGCTTTTGCTTTTGCTTTTGCTTTTGCTTTTGCTTTTGCTTTTGCTTTTGCTTTTGCTTTTGCTTTTGCTTTTGCTTTTGCTTTTGCTTTTGCTTTTGCTTTTGCTTTTGCTTTTGCTTTTGCTTTTGCTTTTGCTTTTGCTTTTGCTTTTGCTTTTGGTCTGGTTTTACTTTTTCTTTTTGTTTTGTTTTTGCTTTTGCTTTTTCTTTTTTTGTTGCAACAAGTCTTCATTTTGTCTTCATATTGTTGCCTCCTCTTCCGTTGACAGTAAGTCAACTTTGTAAAAGGTTAGCGATCCTTCAACTTTTGATTTCATGTCGGACCTACCGTCAATCTATTTGTTCATTTTCATTAAAGTGCTGAATATTTGAACACCGAGAATCCGACCGAAAATGATGTCACCACAAGATTGATAACATCTCAAAATTCGAGGCATTGACACACAACATACCACTGCGACCACTAAAATTGCTTTTAACTCACAGAGCGTTCAAGTGTGACAAACCTCATAGCGAGATTTCCGTGGCTTTGTTTTGGGCTGTCATTGTTTAATTAAATTTTTGTTTTTGTTTACTTGCTTCGTTCTCAAATTGAACACTACTGCTTTAAAATTTACATTTTGTATTCTTAAATTCCTAAATTTCTACAGTTCCTTAGCTTAATTTTTTTTTATTTCATTTTTAAATGAGTAATATTTACAATAGTAAGCAATGCCATGACATGTTCTACAGATGAATAAAAATCCTCATTCAAAAGTACTTGCATAAACTTTAAATTAAATTAAAAAAAGAAATTATTGAAAATACCCTGTGCCATACATGGAAAAACTATGGCATAGTCGTCAATGGCATGCATACATCTAAGTGTTTTGTTCAGGAAATGCCTACCTTCATAACATAGCTAAGTCGATTCTTCTTCAGCTTTTCTACATCTCTTTTGTGCCCCCAATTTCATGTTCGAGAATCAAATGTAGAGGAATTCACAACCAAACAAGAGAAAATGAAAAAAAAAAAAGGAAATTGCATTCCATTCAAAGCTGAATGTGTAGGTGTTTCTGCATATCTCGTCTTGGTAAATGTGTGATTAAATCAGAATGAGTACCATGCCTAGGTATCAAATTGAATTCCGGCCAAAGTTTGTTAGTGTTGGTGGCTCAACAACGATGTTATTTGACGACATTGTGCACTGATTTTCAAACATGGGGTTTATATTTCATGAAAATATTTGGCTTAATTCATCTCAGAATTATTGAATTGGATTGAATATTCAATAATATTAATTCATTTGAATTCAATTCAAATTGAATCAACTTGTTTCCCTTTAACCGAATGCTTAGTATTCTCTGTGGTTTTTTTTTTCAACTCAATAAATTTTGAATTAATATTGAATAGATTTCTAACTAAATAAGAACTATTTGACATTACGTTTTAACGCGCAGATTTCCATAAAAGTTCAAAAAATAATTTTTTCCAAAATGCATTAACGTTGCATGGAATAATTACACAATAAGTATAGGTATTATGACACGGTAGGTACTTATGACACGATATGAAAGGTCTTATGAAAGATATAAAAAAAACTAAATTTCAAAATTTTCAACTAAGGGGACTTTCTCATGAATAATTTCAAAAAATCAATCTGTGACTTGACGAAGTTATGTTTTACCGCGCAGGTTTCCAAAAAAGTTGTAAAACCCAATTTTTTTTTTCATAATTCATCGGCGTTGCATTGAAGTTACTCGCTGAGTATAGGAGCTATGATTAAAAAAATGATACGACCGTAAAGGTTAATCCTTTGACTTAAGGTATAATATACGTGTAACAACCAAAAACCGGAGCTGATTTCAAAAAAATTTTTTAGGTATAAGAAATTATTTTTTTTTTTTAATTTATACAGGTTATTGTACATAAAAAATACTTTGTAAAAATGTTTTTTTTTTAAATACGGTTCTGGCTTTTATATAGAGGGCGCTGAAAATGGCATTGAAAAAAAGACATTCAAAACGGTTCGATGGATATGGCCTTCCCAATGTATCGGAATCAAAAAACTCAAATGACATTTTAAAGCATAGACCTTAAATTAAGCATCCCCCTCTACGCAAGACCCTTGGGGTTTTTTTTTAATTATGGCGGAAGTTGAAGTAAAAAGTTCGAAAAATAGATACATTTTCGAGCGCTTTTTTGTTTACACAAAAATAAAAATAAAAAAAAAATAGATACTTGAATTTAGGGGGGATGCTAAAAGGACAAAATAACAAACAAAATGCAAAAAAAATCATTGAAATTGAACCAATAGATTTCGAGTTATCTACCGAACCGTTTTGAAAAAACTAGTTTCGAGGAAATCGCGTTTAAAGTTTTTTATTTGTTGTATGGAGCTTAGACATAGGTTAACGAAAACCGTTATAACTTCTGTTTTTTCTTAAATATCGATTTAAAAATGTGTATGTATATTCTTAAAACTATAAAGAACTTAGAACTATTCGAAAAATTCACACGTATATTAAATTTACCTTAAAACCTTAATTTAAAAAAAAAACAAACAAACACATTCAAAACTTCATCGGGATGCGGTGGTAGCTGTTTAAGCAACGGAACTGAAAATTTGTTGCATGAAATACTACTAGTGCTGCTAGGATTAAAAATATGATAAGTTAATAAAGGTCTGTTCAAAGCCCTCACAACATAATTAGACAAAAAATTTCTGACGTCATGGGGACACAGAGAAATCCGTTCAAAGATCGACAATGCAACATTTATAAAACGGCGTTGCATTGAATTTTTACTCGGTGATTAAATGAGCTACGATAAAAGTTTTAAAAGGAAAATTAAGGATTTAAACATGGAAATACGACAAAAATTAAAAAATAAATTATATCGTCGTCAGGTTGTGAATACAGCAGCTTATGTAACAGAAATGTAATATCGTTGCATGGAATTATTACTCACTCAGGAGACGTGCTACGGTAAATTTTGTTTTACGACAGCATAGATGTGCTATTACGGCTCACAATTAAAGTACAATAACAACAACTTATCGTCATGATTTCAGGGTGACAACCACATAATCATGAAAAAACGTTGAATGGAATTTTAACTCTATGGCAACTTGCGTAACGGTAAATATTAAGAAACGAAAATGAAGGTGAAGTCTTCGGGCACTTCATAAAAATAAAAAAAAATTGACGACGTCATAAGGCCCCTCATGGAACCTTCTAATGTGACGTTCATGAATATCTTTTGCTGGATTAAGTACATGCAACTAAGGCAAAGCTAATGCACCAAGGAAAAGAACAACATATGGAAATTCAACATCAACATCAACATCAACATCAACATCAACATCAACATCAACATCAACATCAACATCAACATCAACATCAACATCAACATCAACATCAACATCAACATCAACATCAACATCAACATCAACATCAACATCAACATCAACATCAACATCAACACCAACATCAACATCAACATCACCATCAACATCAACATCAACATCAACATCAACATCAACATCAACATAAACATAAACATCAACATCAACATCAACATCAACATCAACATCAACATCAACATCAACATCAACATCAACATCAATATCAATATCAATATCAACATCAACATCAACATCAACATCAACATCAACACCAACATCAACATCAACATCACCATCAACATCAACATCAACATCAACATCAACATCAAGATCAACATCAATATCAACATCAACATCAACACCAACACCAACACCAACACCAACATCAAAATCAAAATCAACATCAACATCAACATCAACACCAACATCAACATCAACATCACCATCAACATCAACATCAACATCAATAACAACAAATTCTAGTTTTGATTCCAACAGTTTTTTTCATGGCAACCAACACTGCTCACAATCAACAAAATTACACAATGAAACCGGAAAAGGACTAATCGGATAAGGAACAGGAATTAGGATATGGATTAGGACAAAAATTAAGACACACCTGATACACACCTCTCCAAACTAGGAAAAAAGGATTTGGTATATTTGATTAAGTTCAGAATTTTATTATGGATTAAAAGAAGAGTTTGGATATGAAATAGGAGTATAAAGAATATCACGTCAAAACCTACAGCCAACTCTTTTTTTACAAAATTCGATTCATTTTACATTCAAAAATTACCTCCTAAAGTTTTTTTTTTTATTCAAAATATTCCTTACGTTTCTAGCATGAATAGATTATGGTATAGATACCATTTTCAATCTGATAGGACATTTTCTCCGAATCTACTTGACCGATTTTAATAAACCAAATAATTTTTTGTTTATTTATAAGAAAAACTAGACAATTTTTCACTAAAATTTCAAAAAACTACCCCCTCTTTTTTATGTAGGTGTGAATCGCCCCCAAAATAGTGTTGATTTGCCACGTGGCACGTGGCAGTAGCCAAATGTTTACATGTGGCATAAATAAGTGGTAGAAATTTACCCGAAATGCTACACAATTAAAGAAAGAACATAATTCGTTGAATTTTATTACGAAAATTCACGTTCACTCACAGATACGATGTACAGAAGTCGAGCAAATTTTCCTCGTAATCATGTGCCTTCTGAGACACGTGTGTGCAACGTACTAAATTAATTCCAAAAGGCTGGCCCATTGCATCGTTCAACCGAAAATAATTGTCACAGTAAGAGATAGTGTTGAAAACGACTCAAGCACCTCAATCGACTTGTCACCATGCTCAAGTACTCGACGTTCAAAGTCCACACTGCAGCAAATATTGACAGACAGCATTCAACATTCAATTGACAGCATTCAATTGACTCAAGAACAGCACCGTAGACCCGTATATTCCCTGATAGGGTCTTGGAAAACATGAATAATGACGGTGATTTTTGAAAAAAAAAAACAAACAAATCGTGTTTTCTGGCGAACCCCACTGGTGGCACCGTTAGTTAATAAGCAAAATTGCCACACTTGGGTAGGCGAAAAATCGCGAATCATTCCGGAGATGCAAATGGACTGTCAATAAGTAACTGTTTGGTGCGGATTGCGGGCCCAAGGTGTCTCCAGAGAAAAACATTAAAATAACAGACAGAATATTATATTATTTTTAGACTGACCCAATGATCAGTTGATTCGGAAGCAAGGTGATAGTTTAGTTGGAAGAAGGTTGAACACGCTCTAAGGGAGATTATTCCCCAATATTACTGTGCAACCGAAGAACGAATTATCTCTGTTCTATTGGGCATCTAGGCAATGGTATAGAGTTGGGCTTTGAGGGCTGACCAAGTGGACCTGGAAAATACTCAAGCTGGAGGCCTCAGGTCTTGTGTCTCCGTTTGGCACTCAATATTGCGTCAATCCATAAGAAAATTGAGAAATAAATTAAATAATTTCATCGCCTATCAAATATGTTATATCGCACGCTGATGACTAAGGCCCAGAAGCTCCAAGTAAGATCTCCAAGTAGGATCTTAAAGCCCCTGCCCAAATGTGTGAATTTTACTCCATTTTTGGACTAATGTATGAAGTGTTGGTAATGCGAAGATCAACTGGAGTGAAACATCTTTAGCACCGTTTTAAGAAACCTAGGTTCTTGTGATCATTCCAACAAAGATCAGATTGGATCGATATGCCCCGAAGGTCAATCAAAAGTATCTGACGCTACAAGACCTATCTCCACCTGATAATTAATTTTGCCAGCCTGGCCAAAGACAAGTAGGATGGTTGTTGGTATACTAAGGTAGATATATCTACAAGGTTGTAGGTAGGTCCCAACTTCTTACACCTGAGTAAAAAGCTAAAGAAGTCCATTCTTGAGCCTTGTGCGTCCAGCTTAATCATACAGTAGGTGGGACTATTATATATAAGAATAGTAGCGTTAGCAAAAGCAGTAGCAATACAATGAAAGCAGAAGCAAAAGTAACAATACAATTTGCTAGCTCGGGAATAGCTATTGAATATTAACTATATTCAACCACTAAGATGAACCGGTTAATATCATTGACATCAGCCATAGTGAAAACGAAGACGTAAAATGCCAATATCTCCGGATTTTTTGTGAAAAAAGGAAAGAATGCTATATGCGTCGAATTTAAATATCGAAGACTGTGGGACACCAAAAGGATAGTCATTTATACGCATCCTAGTTTTCACACGAAGCTATGTTAAATGAAAATGCTTTACAGAGAAAGAGGAGTAGGGTAACCAGTATGTTATACTATTGGGGTTTGGCCCTTCGGCCCGTGGAGTTGCGCTTGTAAACAACCGGGTTATGGTCAAACAATGCCCATGAATTGTCAAAGATTTTATTTCGGTCTCGATTTCTAGCAAGAAATTTGGATGGTGATAACACTAGCCTTCCACAAATTGATACTATGATTTTCAATGCTGTTATGCCCTTGCATTAAGTATTATTTGTGAAGTATAAGGGATGGACTCAGTATTATGATTCATAAGATAGGGTTGTGGTCACACCTTGGATAATTTGGATAATTTGAACAACCAACATTCTGACAACAGTTTGAACAAAGTTATATGTGGCGATAACAACCTGAAAACTAGTTTTCTGGGTGGCAATTCCTTGAAACTTCTACTCCTCACTATGGTGCTCAGATAAATCCTTCTCTTGAGTTTAACAAAGACAGCTGTGCCTTGTCGGCTTAATTCTACGGTACCTCTTGGCAAGATATTTTTGAAATTAATACCATACTAATGATCTACACCAACGTCTATTAAATCATCTCCTGGGTGTCACTTCCAATGACTTTAGACGCGACCAACGCCCTGTCATAGTAGTTTCAACACCGGATGCACACCATACTTAAGTTTTATATTTAATTAAATAAATACTCTGCATGGATAGTAACCAAAAATCTCAATCTTGGCGAATAAATCGACTTTAATTTTTATTAACCTTTTTATTAACTTTTTAATGGTTTAATAATTCCTAAGTAATACAATAGAAAGATTAATATAAATTTTACAATGAATTCATTATCTTACTTTTAATATTATTCTTCGCCGTTTAGTGCTGCCGCGACTCCAAGACAAGAAAGAAAGAAAAAAAAAAAAAAACGGCAGTCAATATTCCGCCTTATTGATTCTTGCAATTTTATTTTGTTTGACAGTTGCGAGTGATGTTGCCAGATGTTTCGTAACTCTCCTCCCCGGTATATCCTGACAAGGTTCCCTATCTGCAACATCTAAAACAGCGATCTTCGCAGCAGGTCTATCATACACACCAGCGGTAGTCTGCACTGACGCACTTCTCACTCTGCCATCCTGTCCTTCTGCCACACTGATCACCTTTCCCCTGGGCCAGCAATTACTAGGTTGATCTGGGTCCACAATATGAACAATATTGCCATCTATAGGCTTTACCTCTTCAAACCATTTTGTGCGCCGCGTTATTGTAGGTAAATACTGCACGAACCACTGCTTCCAGAAAGCATTTGCTATTTGCTGTAAACTGAGCCAGTTTCTTTTCAATAACATACCATCAACTCCAGCCTCAATTAATGGTTTTGCTCCGTTAGATGACCCCAACCAAAAATGATTGCGAGTGAGCGCCTCGTCGTTCTCATGATGGATTGGTACGTAGGCACCAGGTGTTAGGCGCCGCGTCGAATGATGCTCCATACAAAATTCACCTGCCATGGCCCCTGATGGAATATTACTTGCGGTCATCATGTCTGGCAGCAAGTGAGTCATTGACTGGTTCTCCTTTGCATGACTTGTCATCTGCAACTCGAGGGCGTGTACCTTTCTTTATAATTGGTTAAGAGTCGAATGATACTCACTTGTCGATGGCGGCACTGACCCTTGAGCTTCAGTTAGCATTGTCGCTGTACTTTCTGCTTGTGGTTGTTTAGATCGAAAAGAACGAGTTTTTGACCACAAATCAGCGGGAACGTCAGCTTCATCATCAGATGTTCTATCGTTATCTTCCTCTAGTTGTTCAAGTAGCATTCTACGTTTTTGTAGAAGTGATTCCTTATATTCTTCTTCTACAAATTTAAGCTGCCACTGCCTGCGTATTTTTGAACTACTTGAACCACAATAAAATGCATTTTTTGGCTATGAGACAGGTCGACGAATTGCGCCTTTTTCTATTAATTCTGGTCGCAACGCATTTGATTCGCTGCTTGCTGCAACATTATTGACATTACGTTCTACGTGCAAGGTATCTGAAACTTCAGCCTGTTTAGCTGCCACAGAATTTCAATTAAGAACGTGTGTCGCTGACTTGTCTATAGTGTGACAGTTTTGATCGGTAATCACTTCAGCCGTAGATGGCACAGTTTTACAAATATTTGTTTGTTGTGAGTCTATAACAGTGGCAATAGGTGGCAATCAACGCAAGGTTCAAACAACAGCAAAGAGAGCTTTCCGAGTGCACAGCTTTACACTGAAACAGGAAGTTCTTAAAAGCTCTCACAACGTTTGATGCAAGGAACTCTTGTCGAGTGTTGGATTTTCAATAAAATCATTGATTTTTTATTTTTGTGTTTGTTTTTTGCTATTTTAACATAGAAAACATCAAGCAAAAATGTATTTAAGATTTTCCTGAAACATTACAATATATTAACGTATATTCATAAATAAAACAGCGAGCAACACCCTCACCAAATGAACGCTCAAAGCATACTGACTTGAAATTTAAAGGGCAGCAGAAAAACAAACTTTTACGCAGTGTACAAACACAGCAAGCCGATTGCTACTTCATGTGCAAAAGCTCAACAACACACTATGCCCGCGGGCTATGGGAAACCATGTTGTGCGCACCGCTGGTCTATAAGTGCCTGACTAGTTTCGCAGCGCCAATCAACATCAGCCACTGCAGAAGTTACACCCGCGCAGGTATAATATAACCAACTGCCGCAGTTATCACAACGGACCATTTCTTGGTTGTCTTTTTTACTGCAATTTATGCAACTAAATAAAGCCTTTGGTGACATTATCACGGCAGCAGAAGTGCACAATAAAAGAATTTTTAAATGTGTTGGGCGATCAAAACGCACATTTATTGGTGGATATCGAGACCCATCTAAAATCTTTGACAATATTTGAGCTTTGCCATCCGGTTGTACAACTGCGTAACTTCATAACGTAACACCAGCCATGTATAAGTCTCCCGGGCAAAAGGGTTTAACCTCGACATAACACTCACACACATTATCACATAAAGCGTACTGTAATGACACTTAAGTCACCAATATTACACCAAATTTACTCTGCACTACTAATCAATATTAAACAGCCCATTTACACCTCTGATACTCCAAGATTACTAATAATTAACTTTTCATCTCGTCGTATCCTATCTGAAACTTCATATAACACCCCAAGTAGCTAAGACTCCGAAATGACTAGGAATTAAAATAACTTTTCATTTCTTAGCATCCTCCTGACACTCCGTAAGTGCTTTAGCCCGCTTTTCGCTCCAGAGTATCCTTACCTTACTCTGAAACTACTGAGTGAAGGTATTTTGTATCTTCACATCTTCTCGGTCAAATCAGGCGATCTTGTTGGCCAGTGCAAATCGCCAAATCGGGAGATTAGGCGCCCGGGAAATGCATCCTTCAGCATATCGGTTGTGGCACGTGCAGTGTGTGCCGTTGCACAGTCCTGTTGGAACCACATGTTTTCCAATCCCAATTCATCAAGTTGCGGCAAAAAGAACTCGTTGATCATTGCTCTGTAGCGCTCACCATTCACAGTAACCGTTTGGCCCGCGACGTCTTCGAAGAAAAAAGGTCCGATGACTCCTCCAGCGAAAACAGCACACCATACAGTGACTTTGAGCGGGTGTAATGGCTCTTCGTGGGTTACACGCGGATTTTCTGTGCCCCAGAAGCGTAAATTTTGCTTATTTACGTACCCGCTAAGATGGAAATGGGCCTCATCACTCATGATTATTTTTGATGAAAATATTGGTCGAATAAATAGTCAGCAATATTCCGCGTTCTGGAGCAGTGTAGCGTAACATTGTTTATTAACGTGTATTTTGCATGTGTTTACTACACAAATGTCAAAACAGAACTGACATTAGGGGCCAATCGCAAAATTTATAGCATTTTCTGATAGGAGGATTACTTTTGCGCCACCTTGTATAATAAATAACCTATAAGACATATAAAAATGCTTCCTTCTTAACACATCCACCATCCTGGCTTTTCATGAGAACAGGCGGAGGTTAGGGTACAGAAATCCTTTATGTTTAACATAGACAACTATTGTCTGGGCTTCAAAGCGTAGGACCAAAATATTGTATCGGCCAATGCCCCTTTGAAGGTTCAAAGGTACCAAATGAACTTCATCCTATGTTGGCATGTCGCAACCCTTGGTTTGGGTGGAGGCCTATCTTACACCTCTTCCGTACTCTGGAGTACGGCATCTAAGTAAAAAATGCAACTCCATATTGAGGTGGAAAGATCTTCCCGTGATAAAGGTAATAAACCACAGCCCAAAGGGCTATCCCAAGTCAGACTGGCATACACCAGAGGCTTCTGACTACCCATAGCAACAATTTTTAAATCTTTGGTCGGACTGGAGTAAGGATACAGCTTGTAATTCCTTATTATTGAAACGCAGACACCTGCCGTATAGTCTTAGTTCCACGTTGCCCCATGGCAGTGGGGTCAAGGTTCATGGAATTGAACCAACGCTCTGTCATAGTAGTTTCCACACCAGTTACACACCATACTTAAGTATATATTTAAATTAATAAATATACTGTATGGATACCAACCCATGCTGGAACGCAACAATACCAATTGTGGATGATTAGTTGGGTCACCATCCACATTTATTGGTGGAAATCGAGACCCGTCTAACATCTCTGACAATGTTGGGCATTGCCACATGGTTGTTTAGTGCAACTCCAGGCCGATCACAAACCTGTTTAACTACCAAGGCCAGCACGATACTCCCCGAATGGCCAGCCCTGCGATAGTCTCCCGGGCAAAAGGGATTTACCTCGACACGCACCAACACAACACAAACACATCTGCATTCATCACTCATAACTGTGAAGAAAAAAGACATCACTATTGGACGTGCTACAGTGTAGACCACATCGCATTTGATTGTGTGTGATATATGGTCACCACTACCTTTGCTCCTTTTCAAGACTGGTACTCCAAGAATACTAAGATTGACTGTTCACCTCGGAGTACCCAATTTTTACACCTCTTCTTCTCCAAATTATGCACCGTTTTAAACTTTACCTTTTATAAGACATTCTCAAGGCTAATGCCAATGTGCCGGTGGAATTGTGACAGTACGTCTGACGAGCGTAACGACTATCCCCGTGCTAACAAATTTTAAGGATCATTGCTTTTCCTTCGTAGGCATAAGCTACCGCTGATCTAGTCCAGTGGGGCCCAAGAAATTTTAAGCGCGGCCCAATGCTTAAAAAAACTAAAAAACAAACACAAAATGTTGCTCATCTTTGTTCAAACAAAATCAAACAGAACAAAAACAATTACAATGCAATAAAATCACATGCAATTAAGTACACTGCCAATGCAGTGCGACAAGACTTAATTTCTTTTACAATAACAATGCTTGCATGAAAAATTACTCGTCACACAAGTAACGGGACAATCAGCATCGACATCATCGAGTGTGCGTTTTTTATTTTGGCTTTGCATGCATTTGCTTTTGTAAAGTTCGCTAGAAAATGTGCTGAACACTGAACGAGTGCGGTTTGTGTTGTTATTTTTTGCAGGCGTTCGTTGGTTTTGGCTCATCGCAAAGACAAAATTAAGATAGAAAAAACTTTGTATGAAGGGCCACGCTGGCCATACGGGCCACTAAGCGGGCATGTTTGATGTAGTCAAACGGTCCACCTACTCCCCAAATTGAGCGATCCTCTACATTTATTTACACAGGATAGGGCGAACCCGTTACCTGCGACCATTCTTCTTTATCCTGGCTTTGACAGGCTGCTCGTGAGAACAGACGGAGTTTTCCATGGGGTATGTTATATTATGCCCACACGGCAGATGACTTCGTTTAAAACCACGATAGATTCTCTACAAGATCTACACCGTTCATTTCAAGGCGAGCTAACGGGCAATTCATTCGTTGTGAGTTAACCAATAAAACTGGGTCTTTGCTTGCATTTAATTCAATTTTGTAAGCAAGTCCCCACTCGGAGATTTTTTCCACGTCATTAAGAAGTGTTTCATTCATATTTTGCCTCTTTATCTCAATCTTCAAAAAGCTCGGCCATATTTTGAAGGACTATGAATGATAAATGCTGATGTCGTCCGGTAAATAAACACCAGAAACAAGGTTGGATATATGAGTGAACAATGCAATACTCATGCATTGATTATGTGCTCTCTGGACAAAATACAAAATTTCGAATGATTCCGTGCACTCAAACCCGAGTTACAGATTTATTTCCGTCTAATAAAGTTCCACTGCGTCATAGGGTGATTTTTTTACCGTAACCGTATAATAAACAATTCTTTGTGATGGAGGATGAAGTATACGAACACCGGCGACTTCTACGTTCAGCAGGATGATGCTACGTACCATACAAGTTTATTCAAAAAACCAATCTGACAACTCTTGTTTTTTGATACACCATAAAGTTCCAAGGTTATATTTTATCCTCCTTTTCCCAAACTGTCCATATTTTGTCAGTAAGATAATTTTAGAAATGTCGGTGTTTTCATTTTCGATTTATTTGTTGTTCTACTCGTATTGTCGTTTATTATACTCCATTCCTCTTAGATGTAAGAACAAAAGGTATGATTTTGAATATTAATAAACGAAAAATGAAATGAATATTATATAAATCAAACTTCTCCACTGCAAACGTATCAAATCCTTTTAGTACCTATACATAACTCTTTCAACTATAAGTATGCAAAGTGATTTTTCAGCTCATTAAATATGATTTTTCCACATGATTTGCGCTGCTTCTGCTGCTGCTTCAGAGAATTCTCTAGAAGTAGACTCAGCCTAAAGTGTTGTTTTTGTAAAAGTCAAGGACCTTGATGGATGAAAATTTATTGTCACAAAGCGACCGCAAAAATTCACTCAAGCGACACACTGTTGTAAACAAGATTTATATTTATCAGAATTCTCTTCTTCCCTGCTATGGCATCAGATTTCAAGGGGGGCAGCATTTGCTGCTGCTTTTGGGTCTGCGGCTTAATTTGAGATGCTCCTTATCACCAATCGCATGTTTGTGGTTTTGTAGCCACACATGCCCAAAATTGACAATAAAATGCTTCATATTGGCAATCAGCTGGAACAAATATATTATTTATAGAAGCTCTGAAGCTTTGGGTTATGAGCACAGCTTGTTGCTGGGCGTGGTACATGTCTAGTTCATGTGCGGACAATCATTTATTATTGTTTATTTTTAACTGGGTTAACTTTGTTTGACGACTTCTCCTCTTTCACAAATGCTTCTGCTGTCAACAAGTTCTTTCCTTGTAATTTTTCATTTATTTTTAAGGTGCTTAAAAGCATAACGTATTAAATTGTACTTTACAAAGAAAATTGGTGAAATATTTAGAATATTGAAAGCACGCTTAAGGTTTAAATTTAAATTAACACGTTTAGCCATTGGCTTGATGTAATCTTGTTGTTAGGCTGATAATTGGCCAAAATGAGAGTTAACAAGATTTAGCCTCAAATTATGAAAATAATTAGAATTAATTATATAATTCAAGGGTTCTATTTATAAACTTTGAACAGCTTGGATAAGCCGGAAGATAAACAAACGGTAAGAGAAGCAAAAACACAAACTCTTGCTCAAAAATAACAAATTCCATGTAGTTCAAAGAAAATTATAACACAGAAGTTCATAAGAGCTTCATGGAATATTGACTATGTTGTTGTTGTATTCTGTACTAGCCTTTTCCTGGCGCGCGTTGCTGCACCCTGCAACTATATGAGAACATAATAGATGTATTCAAAACTTTTCTTAAACTCATAGTTTGACACCACTGTCATTTTCCACTGACCGTTACAGTTTCCCAGTAGCAAGAGATCACCAAATAGTAACTCAATT
Organism: Pherbina coryleti; assembly: GCA_943735915.1. Lineage (NCBI taxonomy): Eukaryota > Metazoa > Arthropoda > Insecta > Diptera > Sciomyzidae > Pherbina > Pherbina coryleti. Next base: position 80,034,715 of record OX030952.1, on the reverse strand, counting down.
TTGAGTTTGTATGTAAGTACTATTACTTTTACTTCCAAAGCTATGCGATATTACAAATTTTAATTGTATGGGCGGAGCCACACCCTCTTATATAATGCCCATCCCAGTTTTCTAGTAGATGGACATTACCCAGTTTTAGTACAGTTGCCGACAGTGAGCATACAAACTAAATTATCAAAATGTAGCCAAATCGACGAAAACCGTAGGAAATATAGCATTTTTATTGATTTGTGGGCGGTAAAAGGGGGTGTGACAGAAATTTAAGCCATCTTGTACTTGAAAAAAAAAGTGCTGCCAAAATTTCAGTGAATTTTCCAGCCATCACACAAACAGCGTTTTGCTTTTTGTGTATATATTTTGGATAAAGATTATTGGCTATAACTTTTAAGGTAAGAGATACTAAGATAATTTTTTCTAATGAATTAATTTCTTAGCTTGCATATTTTTACAAAAATATAAAAACACAATATTGGAAAAAAAAATTTTCTTTGAAAAAATCAAGGGGTAGGCCTTGCTTTTTGAATCACAAAAATGGTTTTTAATTTTTGCGTAAAATTGAAATAAATTTTGCCTACAAATGTTATAATTTTAAATAGAGTTGACAATTTGTGAATTTGAATTTAAATTAGTTTCACAACAAAAACAAATTTTGAGCCTTTTTTTGAGGAAAACTCCAAAATTTTAGACCTTTTTGGAAAAAAAAATTTAATGTACATATAAAGAGTGATTTTTTAAGTGCCTGATAACTTTTTTTTTAAAAAAAACGCATAAAATTTGCAAAATCTCATCGGTTCTTTCTTTGAAACGTTAGATTGGTCCATGACATTAACTTTTTGAAGATAATTTCATTTAAATGTTGACCGCGGCTGCGTCTTAGGTGGTCCATTCGGAAAGTCCAATTTTGGGCAACTTTTTCGAGCATTTCGGCCGGAATAGCCCGAATTTCTTCGGAAATGTTGTCTTCCAAAGCTGGAATAGTTGCTGGCTTATTTCTGTAGACTTTAGACTTGACGTAGCCCCACAAAAAATAGTCTAAAGGCGTCAAATCGCATGATCTTGGTGGCCAACTTACCGGTCCATTTCTTGAGATTAATTGTTCTCCGAAGTTTTCCCTCAAAATGGCCATAGAATCGCGAGATGTGTGGCATGTAGCGCCATCTTGTTGAAACCACATGTCAACCAAGTTCAGTTCTTCCATTTTTGGCAACAAAAAGTTTGTTAGCATCGAACGATAGCGATCACCATTCACCGTAACGTTGCGTCCAACAGCATCTTTGAAAAAATACGGTCCAATGATTCCACCAGCGTACAAACCACACCAAACAGTGCATTTTTCGGGATGCATGGCCAGTTCTTGAACGGCTTCTGGTTGCTCTTCACTCCAAATGCGGCAATTTTGCTTATTTACGTAGCCATTCAACCAGAAATGAGCCTCATCGCTGAACAAAATTTGTCGATAACACATTTCGAACCGAACACTGATTTTGGTAATAAAATTCAATGATTTGCAAGCGTTGCTCGTTAGTAAGTCTATTCATGATGAAATGTCAAAGCATACTGAGCATCTTTCTCTTTGACACCATGTCTGAAATCCCACGTGATCTGTCAAATACTAATGCATGAAAATCATAACCTCAAAAAAATCACCCTTTATATACTCAACTAACGGTATTTTTGCAATAAGGTTTTCATAGTACTTTGATGAAGCTTTAAAAAAAAAAATTAAACAAAATGTATAAAAACTCAGCGGAGATATTTGAATCGAAAGTCACAAAATTAAATTTCTGATTGTTTTTTTTTCTCATTATTGAGCAACGATATTGCATTAAATATATCGTTGTAGTAAAATTTTTCATAGTTTTCAAGATATGTTCATTTTTTTGATGTCAAAATAACGGAAATTTTTTCAATTTTACTAAATTTAAGAAATATTTTATATTTTGTTAATATCTGAATATGTAACCTAAGAAAACAACTAAAAATATGCGATTTTGTAAAAAATTTGTACTACAGCACCATCTGGTGTCCAAGGTGGTTCAAAGATCATACCTTCAAAAATATCATCGTAGCCGAAAACTACTATATACCAATTTTCATTCTAATGGCATGAGCGGTTTGGGAGTTTTAGGTGGTTTTGCAAAAAATTTGTACTACAGCGCCCTCTGATGTTCAAGATAGGTAAAAAAAGATAGCAGCAAAACACTCAACGTATACGAAAACCACTGTATACCATTTTTCATTCAAACCGCATAAGCGGTTTGTGAGTTTTAGGCAGTTTTGTAAAAAATGTGTACCACAGCGCCCTCTGGTGTTCAAGGTGGATAAAAATTGATAGCCCACAAACACGCACCGTACCAAAACCCTTCTATACACAAATTTTCATGCTAATCGAATGAGTAGTTTAGGAGTCTATTGCATAGTTACAAACATAAGCTCCTTTTTTATATATGTACTAGCGATACCCGGCGCGCGTTGCTGCACCCAGCAAGTCTATTGGAAATGATAAGTAAATTCAAAACTTTTATTAGTCCCTTAGTCTGACACCACGCGCATGTTCCACTGCCCGTTACAGTTTCCCAGTAGCAGAACATCATTCCCAGGTGACAATTCCATTATGAGTTTCAATGTCCTGTGATCTTAGCTTCCATAGCTATTCTGTATAGAGAATCGGGCTACACCCTCTTTTCCAATACACATATCAGTTTTCCAGTAAAAAGACTTTGGCAATTAGTGACTCCATGCTGAGTTTTATTGTCATGCGACGTTTAGTTCCAAAGCTATTCAATATCAAAAATTTGACTTGTGTGGTCGAAGCCATAACCCCTTTTCCTATGCCCGTCCCAGTTATCTTGTTTATTTATAAAAAAAACTTATTGAATCATACAATGTCAATTCTTTAAAGTAAAAAGTCACCTGTTCCTTTTGTTCATTTATAAATAACAGGAAAACCACCGTCAAAACATGTGTAGAAAAGTTGCATGCAGCGAAACAAATAAACATACGTCCATACAAACATACATACATACATACATACATACATCAAGTCGGATTGAATCTCATTCTCATCAAAAAAATCCTCAACATGCTATAGGTGGTCAGTGAATCCCCTTTTAACAAAACTGTGTTAGATTAATTCTCCACATCAAAACTACTTTGAACATATTAGAAAGTACTTCGATCCAATTAGCTTTAAGCGCCGCAAAGTATGTATACATATCGCTCATTTGCTCGAATAACGTCATAACACAAAAAAGTCGATATTTAAGTTAATGATGCAGAAATGTGTATTTAAACATGATCTCTGATCTGTCAAAATTTGGTATTGCTATCTTATTTACTCATTACGTGGCAGCAAAAAATGCCGTTATTTCGTTTGGCACCTTACTCTCTTTATTATTTGCAAGAACGTCTTATCTCAGTTGCGCGTCGTTCGTTTGAGTGAAACCACGCTTTAGTTATCAGGAAAAGTGACATATTATTAGTAGTGACATTATTTTTGGAAAAGTATGTATATTTTTATCGTTGTTAATATTCATGAATATTGTGTTATTGTGAGTTATGCCAGTGTAATTGAAAAAAGTTCTTTAAACCAAGCTCGTAATAACGCAACATGTGTCGTTATTGATAAAAAAAAGTATTGTGAAGATTTACCTTTTTTTTGTTATGTCGTTATTGTTGATAACATGAGTTGTAATAACAAGATATATTTAGAAATTACAAACAATGTGCCGTTCTAGTCGAAATTATAGTTTACTGTACAAGATTTGGGCTGTGTATAATTCATAATGATACGTTGTTGTTGATTAAATTTTGTGTGTATAAAATGTAGTTAAATATGTTTAGATCATCTCTAGATATCCACCGCTGGAAACTCTTCATATTCATCATCATCTAGGAACTCATCTTCCTTTTTAGAAGACTTTGACAATTCCGAAGATGACAAAAATTACTTACCCGAGAGCGATAATAACAGTGATAGTGATGACGAAAAATGCAAAAAAAAGACTACTTCAACTACTGCATTCAAATCGTTTCTGAAGGAGTGTGTGCATGAAGAAATGGATAGTAATGAAATTATTTTTGAAAATATCACAGAAATTCCTAACATTGGTAATGATGAATCAGGCCCAAGCACATCCAACAAGAAATCAAATACTGAAAACTCATCCTAAAATACATCGGAATTAACTATATTAACCAGTCCAGTTAAAAAGGGAAGAAAGAGAAAAATAAACCAGAGTAGTTGGAAGCAAGCTTTAAGAAAGAAGAAAAGAAACAGTGGAAAAGAGTATGAAACACACACAAAAAACAAAACTATTAGGGCTGAAAGACAAATGAAATCTATGTGTCCCGAAAGCTGCAAGTTTGCGTGTTCAACTAAATTCACCGAAGATGAAAGGAAGCATTTGTTTTCTTCTTTTTGGGCACTATCCGACATCGAATATCAGCGACAGTTTATTGCGAATTCTATGAAAATAGTTGAGCCACAATACCGCTACATTCGTATTGGAGGTACGAGAGCACAAAGGCAAAAGAATGCTGCATATTATTTCATACGTGGCGATGAGGAAGAGCGTGTTTGCAAATTATTCTTCCAAAACACGTTAGATATAACAAACCGTACAATTCGTACAGTGTTCGAAAAAAGATATAAGGTTGCCGATAATGTTCTAGAGCCCGATCAAAGAGGAAAACATGGAAAGCAAAAAGCACTCGATCCAAAAATAAAATCTGGTATTAAAGAATTTGTGGACTCAATACCGAAAATTGAAAGTCACTATACTCGTGCAAATACTTCAAAAACATTCATTGATGGGAGCAAATCGATTGTCTCTCTTCATAAGGACTATGTGGATATACATATGTAAAGCAAAAAACGAAGCGTTTGCGAACTATGTATATTTTTACCGTATATTTACTCAGAATTTCAATATATCTTTCTTTGTACCAAAAAAAGATCTTTGCGAAATATGCACAACTTATAATAACATGGACGAAAATGAAAAAAAAAGTAATCAAGAAATGTATGACCTTCATCAGAATGAAAAGAATTTGTCAAGAGAAGAAAAAAGAAATGACAAGGAGAAAGAAAACGTTTTTGTGGCTGTGTATGATTTGCAAGCCGTTATGCCTTTGCCTAAGGGTGAGGTATCAGCTTTTTATTATAAATCAAAACTTAATGTATATAATTTCACGATCTATAACGTCAAAACTAATAAATGTGAGTGCTTTGTTTGGGACGAATCGAACGGAAACCGTGGAGTAAATGAATTGGGCACTTGCGTAGTTAAATACCTAGAAAATTTGTCGAAAACAAATGACGCTGAAATTATATTTTACTCTGACAATTGTGCTGGTCAACAAAAAAATAAATTCATGATTGCTTTATACCTCTACGCCATCCGTTATTTGGGAATAAAATCAATAACACATAAGTTTTTAATAAAAGGTCATACCCAAAATGAAGGAGATTCAGCCCATTCCTTAATAGAAAGGGAAAAAACGAATGTTAACCCTGCAGTAGTCGCGTACCTAAATGTGACGAGAGTGGTCGCGCGGAATACATATGTAATCCGTTTTTTAAAGTTTAAAATAAGAGATGGCAATTTTAAAATGCCTAGTTATTTGTTTTAATTTTTATTATTACTTTATTTTATATTATATTTATTTAAAAAAACAACATAAACATAATTCTTATAGTACGTAAAATCAATGAATATCGATTGCAGACAATTGTGAAATTCATAATTTTTCATGACTGGATTACATATGCAATCCGCGCGACTACTGCAGGGTTAAAGAGTGGTCCCATTTACACGACGGAGTCCTCCATCCATTTCATGTTAACGAATTCTGTTTTGATAATTTTTGGGATTTAAAAACACTTGCAACTGACATTGGACCTTTAAATATGTCTGAGTTGAAATTGTCAAATGTTAAGGTGCTTCAAGTAAGACGCGAATCACCGATGTCAGTTTTTTACAAAACTTCCTACACTGAAAGTGATTTCAAAAACGCTACTGTTACCAGAAGACAAAAAAAGAAAGATAAATTGTTGTCAGCTTAAGCAAAGCTTTCTTCAAAAAACCAGAACTTTCAAAAAAGAAGAAACACGATTTGATTGATTTGCTTAATAAGAAACTTATCCCACCGTTTTACAGACCATTCTACGAGAATTTATAATTTTTTTTAATTAAGAAACAAAATTTAAGTTCCATTTTATCATATTTTGAAATGTTTTTTAGTTACAAGTCTATGAATTCAATTATTATTATTGTTTAGATGATATGATCAATAAAAACAAAGTTCCTTTTATTTTTATGTTGGCATTTATTATTTAGTACAATTGTAATGTTAAATAGCATTAAGAGTAATGTGTTTTTTTGCTAGTAATAACGACACATTCTTATTTATGACAACATAATGGATGTATTTTTGCAAAAAGAACGTCATAATCCAAAGTCGCCAAGGTTTTTGTTTGATATAATCGATTAAAATAATAAAAAACACCGATTCATGCATACTTATGTTGAAACAGTTTAACAGTGCATCCGTTTTCTAGGAGTTCCCTGACTTTTAGTAAATTCCTTAAATGTGACAACACAATAAAAACTTTAAATGCGTTTTCTGCAAAATGACGTTTTTTGAGTTATGACGTTATTCCAGCAAATGAGCGATATGTATTTGCTTGTTTATTTTGTTGTTTTGTGCTTGCTGAGAACAAAAAGAGTATAGTAGAGAGCAACATGCAGTTTATTGAGGCTCTCGCAGCACAAACGCATGAAAAGCTAACGATCAAGCAATGCATGGCATTGTGGATGATTTTTTAAAAAACTTAACACTTTAATTAAATATACTTATTATTGAAATTTCGAAAAGAAAATAACCAATGAATCTTTTGTAGCACAAATGTGATATTTTTAACTTATTTCAAAAAAATCGGACCAGTACTTTTGGAGTTTTGCGGACACAAAAAATGTTCACTTTCATTTTATATAATAGTATAGATAATAGTATAGAAGTATAGATATAGATATAGATATAGATAGATATAGATTTATTTTGTTCTGTTCAAAATTTAACCGGACTATGCAAATAAAACATTACCGTTGGATACCCCAGAATTTGATTTTGATTGCGGGGGGGGGGGGAGAGCAAGGTATTTCGGCCGAATTTTTTTTTAAATACAACATAGTTAAATTAACTTAAGTTACTCATCCGTTCGATCAATATAAATAAATCTTAATGGGTCTTTTTCATTTGAAGGTATAAGAAAAATACTTTGTTTGTGATTATTTTTTGTAAAAACTTTTTTTAATGATGAAAAAAAAACACTTGCGTACATTAAAATACATATAGGCTCATTCCACCAGTTTTCGCCCAGTTTAAAAAAAAATGTCGCAACATGTTCTAGAAAAAAATTGACAAAATTATATGTTGTTTTTGTGTTAAAGTAGGTAACAACAAACATTTTTTTAATTTTCTATTTTTAACCGTTAACCAGTGGTGGCGCTCGAAAAATTTTTAGCGAGCGCAAAAATCACGATTTAATAGTTTACGGTTTTATTTATATCTCTGCTCCTGTAATTGATATTGACTTAATTAAAAAACTGTTTGACAGATAATAAATTAGCGCAACTTTCAATATAAAAAATTAGTTCGTAAACTTATTTACAATAAATAATAAAATTCACCAAACTTTTTTTTTCGATTTTCATCACCCTGTTTCAACAACTTACAGGGTTGCAAGACCTAAAATTTTTGTACAATTCTTCTTCTATTACCTTTTAACAAGATAATTAAAAAAAATTAATGGAAATGTGTAACTATTTTTAGTTTTATTGCTTTGACAGTATGGATTTATGAGAAACGTCACAACTTCAGGACCCTGTATCGGTAAAAGTGCACATTTTAAAATTAAAATTTTTAGTTTTGTTTTTAATTTAATGTATTGGCAACATACTAAACAAAATTTGGGAGGGTGTTTTGCCTTATTTTTGAAAAATGATCTTTTGAAAATTATGGCATAACTCAAATAATTGAAAAAAGCAAGATCTTGAGGCGCCTCTATATCAAATAGTACACATGCAAAAGTTTTATAAATCAACGTAGTAGATATTGTTGAACTCACATTTAAAATAGTCCTCCAATTTGGAGAGACTGCTTTAATATTTGTTGGACTTATGAAGTTTTCAAAAATGTGTTTAAATTTAAATTGAAGAAAATGTCTTCCATTGTTGACCCCGTATCTCAAAAAATGCTCATTTAAAAGTAATGAAAATCAACACAAATATTAATAGATGTATTGTTGTAATAGTTTTATTAATTTCGAGAAGGTGTTCTAGTTTTTTTGCAGGAAAATACGTTGATATAAACTCTGTTATAAATGAAATATAAAATAATTTTAAGAAAATGCATGCTTACAAGTTTTTCCTTACAAGTTGTTTATATTCGTTTTCCATCAATTTTAGTTTATTTTATTTCCTGTTTTGTTAGGCCGCCTTAAAATAGATTCTACTTCCCATATATTTGAATCTGATATGAATCTAGTCTGAATTGTTGATGTACTGACTGGCATAAGGCTATGTTTTTGTCTGGTTTTTGGAACCGTTCCAGCGTTCATGAACCTTTGTGCTAGGTTAGGTTAGGTTAGGAGAGAAGGGCAACCCGACGTTGCCTACACGGGGACCTATTGGTCCATTGTGGTTCCCTATGTCTGTGAACCTACTGTGGCAAGACCAAATAAAGTCTCAGGCACTGGAGCAAGGTTGGTTGAACCAACCGGTGCTGCGTATAGATCTGAAAAGATCCATCAGTGATACGTCCACGAGCTCTTGCAGTTCTCCGTACACTCTGCTTCCCATGTGGCGAAGTTGGCGTTGTTTGAGATTGGGACACTCGCAAAGTAGATGCTTGATAGTTTCTGTTTCCTCGACATCTCCACAGCTTCTGCAGAAGTCTGGGTGCGGGATTCCTAGTCGCGAGGCCATTGTGCCTATACAACAATTCCCCGTGAGTACCCCTATTAAGATGCGAGTTTCATTTTTACTCATTGAAAGTAGGGACTGGGTCCTTTTTTCGCAGAGTTTATGCCAGAGATGGCGAGAGATAAAACAGTCGTCTCTTTTTGAACAAGAGTTAGTTGTGTTATTTCTGGCTTTATCATTTATTTTCTTCTTGAATTCTTCGATTGGAGCCATGATCGACCCAATCACAGAACTTTTTTCCAGTTCAGAGCCCTCTCTAGCCAATCTGTCTGCTATTTCGTTTCCCTCTATGTCACGATGACTGGGGACACAGCAGATATTGATCTTGTGGGGAGGACTGATTCTGATGAGAGCTTGCCTGGTTTTGGAGGTATCATCTTCAGAGTGGCAAAACAGTTTCCAAAATTGATTCAAACGAATGCAAAAGTCTATTGAACATCTTGGAGAAAACTTTTAAAAATATAAAAGTATTTTCATCGATTAACAACTGTTTTTTCATTGTTAGGCGTAAGACTTAAAAAGCAATCTTCGTAATCACACAAAAATGTTCATGAGTTAATGCCAAAGACTTATTTTGCTTTTAAAAAACGTAATTTTTTTACATGATTAGAAACCCGGTTTACCGGTCTTAATCGTTTTTTATGTATCAAATATTTGAAAAACCGGTTATTAAAAAATCGTCATATTAAAGTTATTTGAGAAACCGGTTTTTAGATTTTTTAGAATATTTACATTATTTCTGAGTGTCAAAGATTTTTAAATGTTTCCTTTAAACATGATAAAATAATGAGGCATCTTTTGTACGATATCGAACCTTGTGTGGCGTGAAGTTGGTTGTTGATTTTATTGTGTGCGTGTTGGTGTACCTTTTTGAATTTGCGCTCCTTATAGATTTTCCACTCAGTCGTTAGCCTAGCAACATTGTACGACTCAGTCGTTAGCGTAGTAACACTGTAAATTAATGCCTGCCCCAAACACTTGTTACAAAATATTTAGGTACCTGTTTAGATAGAAATTAGTGATGTTGTAACTGTTATACGTAATCTGACAGGTATTGAAAACATGCTGTATGCCTCCTAATAGTAGGCAATGTTTAACTAATAACTCTCACTGGGCTGCCGGTAATGATAACATCTTAACTAAAAAAATAATACTTTTAATTTCCAGCCTTACAACAGACTGTTTCATTTGACTTTTGTTGACCTAAATTGTGAATTCCCTCTAGCGTTGAGGCTGTTGTACAAGTATCTTTGTGCCATCCCTCCTAGCAGAACACGGTTCAAGGAATTGTTTGTTACAAATTTTCAACATATTTCAAAGCTATTTCATGCTCTTAAATTATTAGCTTTAAAAAAGCTTTTTTTTTCAATTTCATTATAAGCTGACTATTATTTCGATATGACTGTGTCTGTAAGCTCACAAGTATCTTAACATGGCTTCTTTTAATGCCAAGCACAATTTTACATACATAACTATACTGCTCATGTTCATTGAATTTGTGTCCTCTGGGTGCGTGTTTCACACACTGCTGCTGTGGTTATAATTTTTCGTTTTCTTCATTTATTCCCTAAGGAGTCATAATTCAAATTATTAATGTTATGTATAGGTGAGGGAGCAACAAGAATGTTATAATTATATTTATATATTTACAATATAATTTAACACAAATTTCCGAACCAAATTGTTTGAGATAAATATAGAATTTAAGCTAAAATTAAAATGAGAGTAATGAGAGTAGAAAATATTTTATTAATTACTTAAACGGATCCTTGTCATGGCTGCTATGAGCACAGTTATAGGCTTAACACAACTCAACACTAAGCAACAAAATCACGTTTACAACATAAAGTACACGTAGGCCAAATAAGAGGACGGATTTTAATAACATCTCATAAATACACATAAACAGGCTCGCACACACACACACACACTTCATAAATAAATTGGTTTTATGCTTTTGCTGACGTGTATATGTTAAGTCAAGGAGATGAATATCACAATAATGTTGGAAATAATCTTGAGGCAAATCTTTAACTTATTTTGACTTTTGTTTTTGTCAACGCAGCGATTTTTCATTAAAACAACAGGAATACAGAGAAAAGCAAAATAAAAAAGGAGTACGTGCAAAAAGGAGAGGGCAGTTACAATAAAACACACAGCTACCCGGATGAGGCAATCATTATGATAACAACACTTTAAGTTGTCATTTCAACGGGAACGTGTTTTGGGCGTTACGGAGTTTCTGATGGGGGGAAAAAATAATAAAAGTGGGTATAACAACCCTGCATAAATTGTTTGATAAAACAATTTGCAAAAATAAAACGAACTAACGGTTGAAGAAACTCTTTCGTCATTAATAGAAATGAATGAAATGAATGAAATGAATGAAATGAATGAAATGAATGAAATGAATGAAATGAATGAAATGAATGAAATGAATGAAATGAATGAAATTAATGAAATTAATGAAATGAATGAAATGAATGAAATTAATGAAATGAATGAAATGAATGAAATGAATGAAATTAATGAAATGAATGAAATGAATGAAATGAATGAAATTAATGAAATTAATGAAATGAATGAAGTGAATGAAATGAATGAAATGAATGAAATAATTGAAATGAATGAAATGAATGAAATGAATGAAATTAATGAAATTAATGAAATTAATGAAATGAATGAAGTGAATGAAATGAATGAAATGAATGAAATGAATGAAATGAATGAAATGAATAAAATGTATGAAATGAATGAAATGAATGAAATAATTGAAATGAATGAAATGAATGAAATTAATGAAATGAATGAAATGAATGATATGAATGAAATTAATGAAATGAATGAAATGAATTAAATAAATGAAATGAATGAAATGAATGAAATGAATGAAATGAATGAAATGAATGAAATTAATGAAATTAATGAAATTAATGAAATAAATGAAATGAATGAAATGAATGGAATGAATGAAATGAATGAAATTATTGAAATGAATGAAATGATTGAAATGAATGAAATGAATGCAATGAATGAAATGAATGAAATTATTGAAATGATTGAAATGAATGAAATGAATGAAATGAATGAAATGAATGAAATGAATGAAATTAATGAAATGAATGAAATGAATGAAATGAATGAAATGAATGCAATGAATGAAATGAATGCAATGAATGAAATGAATGCAATGAATGAAATGAATGAAATGAATGAAATGAATGCAATGAATGAAATGAATGCAATGAATGAAATGAATGAAATGAATGCAATGAATGAAATGAATGAAATTATTGAAATGAATGAAATGATTGAAATGAATGAAATGAATGAAATGAATGAAATGAATGAAATGAATGAAATGAATGAAATGAATGAAATGAATGAAATGAATGAAATGAATGAAATGAATGAAATTATTGAAATGATTGAAATGAATGAAATGAATGAAATTAATGAAATGAATGAAATGAATGAAATGAATGAAATGAATGAAATGAATGAAATGAATGAAATGAATGAAATTATTGAAATGAATGCAATGAATGAAATGAATGAAATTATTGAAATGATTGAAATGAATGAAATTAATGAAATGAATGAAATGAATGAAATGAATGAAATGAATGAAATGAATGAAATGAATGAAATGAATGAAATGAATGAAATGAATGAAATGAATGAAATGAATGAAATGAATGAAATGAATGAAATGAATGAAATGAATGAAATGAATGAAATGAATGAAATGAATGAAATGAATGAAATGAATGAAATGAATGAAATGAATGAAATGAATGAAATGAATGAAATGAATGAAATGAATGAAATGAATGAAATGAATGAAATGAATGAAATGAATGAAATGAATGAAATGAATGAAAGGAATGAAATGAATGAAATGAATGAAATGAATGAAATGAATGAAATGAATGAAATGAATGAAATGAATGAAATGAATGAAATGACTGAAATGAATGCAATGAATGAAATGAATGCAATGAATGAAATGAATGAAATGAATGCAATGAATGAAGTGAATGAAATGAATAAAATGTATGAAATGAATGAAATGAATGAAATGAATGAAATGAATGAAATGAATGAAATAATTGAAATGAATGAAATGAATGAAATGAATGAAATGAATGAAATGAATGAAATTAACGAAATGAATGAAATGAATGATATGAATGAAATTAATGAAATTAATGAAATGAATGAAATGAATAAAATGAATGAAATGAATGAAATGAATGAAATTAATGAAATGAATGAAATGAATGAAATGAATGATATGAATGAAATTAATGAAATTAATGAAATTAATGAAATGAATGAAATGAATGAAATGAATTAAATGAATGAAATGAATTAAATGAATGAAATTAATGAAATGAATGAAATTAATGAAATGAATGAAATGAATGAAATGTATGAAATGAATGAAATTAATGAAATGAATGAAATTAATGAAATGAATGAAATGAATGAAATTAATGAAATTAATGAAATGAATGAAATTAATGAAATGAATGAAATTAATGAAATAAATGAAATTAATGAAATGAATGAAATGAATGAAATGAATGAAATGAATGAAATGAATGAAATGAATGAAATGAATGAAATTAATGAAATTAATGAAATGAATGAAGTGAATGAAATGAATGAAATGAATGAAATGAATGAAATGAATAAAATAATTGAAATGAATGAAATGAATGAAATTAATGAAATTAATGAAATGAATGAAGTGAATGAAATGAATGAAATGAATGAAATGAATAAAATGTATGAAATGAATGAAATGAATGAAATAATTGAAATGAATGAAATGAATGAAATTAATGAAATAAATGAAATGAATGATATGAATGAAATTAATGAAATGAATGAAATGAATGAAATGAATTAAATGAATGAAATGAATGAAATTAATGAAATTAATGAAATTAATGAAATGAATGGAATGAATGAAATGAATGAAATTATTGAAATGAATGAAATGATTGAAATGAATGAAATGAATGAAATGAATGCAATGAATGAAATGAATGAAATTATTGAAATGATTGAAATGAATGAAATGAATGAAATGAATGAAATGAATGAAATGAATGAAATGAATGAAATGAATGAAATGAATGAAATGAATGAAATGAATGAAATGAATGAAATGAATGAAATTAATGAAATGAATGAAATGAATGAAATGAATGAAATGAATGAAATGAATGCAATGAATGAAATGAATGCAATGAATGAAATGAATGAAATGAATGAAATGAATGCAATGAATGAAATGAATGCAATGAATGAAATGAATGAAATGAATGCAATGAATGAAATGAATGAAATTATTGAAATGAATGAAATGATTGAAATGAATGAAATGAATGAAATGAATGAAATGAATGAAATGAATGAAATGAATGAAATGAATGAAATGAATGAAATGAATGAAATGAATGAAATGAATGAAATGAATGAAATGAATGAAATGAATGAAATGAATGAAATGAATGAAATGAATGAAATGAATGAAATGAATGAAATGAATGAAATGAATGAAATTAATGAAATGAATGAAATTAATGAAATTAATGAAATGAATGAAATGAATGAAATGAATGAAATGAATGAAATGAATGAAATGAATGAAATGAATGAAATGAATGAAATGAATGAAATGAATGAAATGAATGAAATTATTGAAATGATTGAAATGAATGAAATGAATGAAATGAATGAAATGAATGAAATGAATGAAATGAATGAAATGATTGAAATGAATGAAATGATTGAAATGAATGAAATGATTGAAATGAATGAAATTAATGAAATGAATGAAATGAATGAAATGAATGAAATGAATGAAATGAATGAAATGAATGAAATGAATGAAATGAATGAAATGAATGAAATGAATGAAATGAATGAAATGAATGAAATGAATGAAATGAATGAAATGAATGAAATGAATGAAATGAATGAAATGAATGAAATGAATGAAATGAATGAAATGAATGAAATGAATGAAATGAATGAAATGAATGAAATGAATGAAATGAATGAAATGAATGAAATGAATGAAATGAATGAAATGATTGAAATGAATGAAATGAATGAAATGATTGAAATGAATGAAATGAATGAAATGAATGAAATGAATGAAATGAATGAAATGAATGAAATGAATGAAATGAATGAAATTAATGAAATTAATGAAATGAATGAAATGAATGAAATGAATGATATGAATGAAATTAATGAAATTAATGAAATTAATGAAATTAATGAAATGAATTAAATGAATGAAATGAATGAAATGAATTAAATGAATGAAATGAATGAAATGAATGAAATGAATGAAATGAATGAAATGAATGAAATTAATGAAATTAATGAAATGAATGAAATGAATGAAATGAATGAAATGAATGAAATGAATGATATGAATGAAATTAATGAAATTAATGAAATGAATGAAATGAATGAAATGAATGAAATGAATGAAATGAATGAAATGAATGAAATGAATGAAATGAATTAAATGAATGAAATGAATGAAATGAATTAAATGAATGAAATGAATGAAATGAATGAAATTAATGAAATGAATGAAATGAATGAAATGAATGAAATTAATGAAATGAATGAAATGAATGAAATTAATGAAATGAATGAAATTAATGAAATTAATGAAATGAATGAAATTAATGAAATGAATGAAATTAATGAAATTAATGAAATGAATGAAATTAATGAAATGAATGAAATTAATGAAATAAATGAAATTAATGAAATGAATGAAATGAATGAAATGAATGAAATGAATGAAATGAATGAAATGAATGAAATGAATGAAATGAATGAAATGAATGAAATGAATGAAATGAATGAAATGAATGAAATGAATGAAATGAATGAAATGAATGAAATGAATGAAATGAATGAAATGAATGAAATGAATGAAATGAATGAAATGAATGAAATGAATGAAATGAATGAAATTAATGAAATGAATGAAATTAATGAAATTAATGAAATGAATGAAAATAATGAAATGAATGAAATTAATGAAATAAATGAAATGAATGAAATGAATGAAATGAATGAAATGAATGAAATGAATGAAATGAATGAAATGAATAAAATGAATAAAATGAATGAAATGAATGAAATTAATGAAATTAATGAAATTAATGAAATTAATGAAATTAATGAAATGAATGAAATTAATGAAATTAATGAAATGAATGAAATTAATGAAATTAATGAAATGAATTAAATGAATGAAATGAATGAAATGAATGAAATGAATGAAATGAATGAAATGAATGAAATGAATGAAATTAATGAAATGAATGAAATGAATGAAATGAATGAAATGAATGAAATGAATGAAATGAATTAAATGAATGAAATGAATGAAATGGATGAAATGAATGAAATTAATGAAATGAAAGAAATGAATCAAATGAATGAAATGAATCAAATGAATGAAATGAATGAAATGAATGAAATGAATGAAATGAATGAAATGAATGAAATGAATGAAATGAATGAAATGAATGAAATTAATGAAATGAATGAAATGAATGAAATGAATGAAATTAATGAAATGAATGAAATTAATGAAATTAATGAAATGAATGAAATGAATGAAATGAATGAAATGAATGAAATGAATGAAATGAATGAAATGAATAAAATGAATAAAATGAATGAAATGAATGAAATAAATGAAATGAATGAAATGAATGAAATTAATGAAATTAATGAAATGAATGAAATTAATGAAATTAATGAAATGAATGAAATTAATGAAATTAATGAAATGAATGAAATGAATGAAATGAATGAAATGAATGAAATGAATGAAATGAATGAAATGAATGAAATTAATGAAATGAATGAAATGAATGAAATGAATGAAATGAATGAAATGAATTAAATGAATGAAATGAATGAAATGAATGAAATGGATGAAATGAATGAAATTAATGAAATGAAAGAAATGAATCAAATGAATGAAATGAATCAAATGAATGAAATGAATTAAATGAATGAAATGAATGAAATGAATAAAATGAATGAAATGAATGAAATTATGAATGAAAAATTCCGACTTTTTTAATTTTAATCCATTTTCAACTATATCCTTACCTATAACTACCTAGATCGGACATTTGATATAAAAATAAATGCTTAAATAATGATCAAATGGCTTAGTAATGGTTTTTGCAATGTTGCATAAAATTTGTTTATGCTGGCGAAAAGTTCTCAAGGTAAGCTCTAAAATTGAGGATGGACTTTTGAAAATATTTTTGTTTTACGGGAACAATGTACTTATCATTTTTCAAGCGAAGCGAAATGTAAAATGTATAGTACGAGTATCCATGGTCATAGTTTATTTATGTTCGTTGATGACAAAATGCTATCAAAACTTTACGACAAATTAAAATTACTTTGACTTTGGTAAAATCATAAAACTTAGGCATTAAACTGAGCCGCGCACTTAATGCTTTTTATCACATGCTTAGCGTTTATCACTAGTTTACATTCATATATATTTTATATACATATAAATAAAAGTATTTAAAGCTTTTAAGACAGTGTCATGGTAAAATTGCCCCGTAGAAATTATTGATATAAAAATGATTTGAATATAACTTAAATAGGCTGTAAAGTAAACTTTAGCTGTATGTAAAATACTTTTCTGATAAACGTGCAAATTCCTACGAATTTTTAATGGTTTAAAAGGTTCAGATTATATAATAAAAGATCATTGATGTACGTGAAAACTATGAGTGAAGGTCATGAAATGATGCAAAAAAATATACAAATTTTTTTACTTGAAACACAAATACATATTGCAAATGTTCTAACACAGTGGTCGTCAACTTCATCTTGCTCGCGGCTCCCTAACACCACCCTTAAAAATGTGCGGCCCCCTAAATACATTTTTTTACATATTTTTAATGAGATCAACTATTTTTTATTTTTGAAGTCAATTCAAAGTAATTAGTAAACAATTAATTAATAAAAAACAAACTTTAAAATATATGAGAAAAAACATAACAAAAATTTTATAGAACAAAACAAAAACAGTAAATTATAGGTTTTAATGTGATTTTTGAGTATGATGAGATTTGCATAAAAAATTTATGTCTGGTTCAATACTTGAAAGCGAAAGTCTTAAATTATGCTCAAGCGATTCAGGTGCAAGTTGAGATCTTTGTTTATTTTTTATGTAAACAAGGGACGAAAATGCGGATTCACACAAATATGTGGTTGCAAAAGGAATTAAAATTTTTAAAGCCATGTGTGTTAAATTTGGATACTCCTCAAGTCGCTTCATCCAAAATTCTGAGAGATCACTTGTGATGAATTCATTTTGAATGATTGAATCAGACCTCATTTCAATTAAATTCTCCTGAATTGTTAATGGAAGGTGATCGAAGTCTAAATTCGAAGAAAATGGAATTTTTATCCAATCATGTTCTCCATCGTTATTTAGGTTTGGAAAATATTTTTGAAAAAATTTTATGCACTGCGAAAGGTGTTCTCCAATGATATTTTTCAGTTCACTTGATATCAGTATATCATTTTCCTCTGTGAAAGCTTGTAAAGATGGACAAAAATCAAAATTGTCATTCTTCAAAACTTTGGACCACATAACTAATTTTTGTTGAAATGATTGTATTTTTGAATTAAGAGTGATGATATTTGTGGATCTACCTTGTAGTGAAAGATTTAATTCGTTTACTTTTTCGAAAAAATCTGATAAGTAAGAAAGAAGGCAGAGCCATTTTTCATCACAAAAGCTATTTGCTAAGCATTCTTTTTTCTCCAGAAGAAAAATTCGAATTTCATCTTTTAATTCCAAAACCCTTTTCAGAACTTTTCCTCGAGAAAGCCATCTTACCTCAGTGTGGTACAAGAGGCATTCGTGATCCGAACCCATTTCTTTGCATACAATAGTAAACAGTCTTGAATTACTAGCATGGCGTTTTATAAAATTAACTACACTCGTAACATCGGTCAGAACTTTATTTAGCTGACTGGATGTGTTTCGAAATGTTAAATGCTCTCTATGAATAATGCAATGAACGTGGATTGCGTTTGGGCTCACCTTTTTTACCTCTGCTATGAAGCCTGCATTTCTTCCAGTCATAGCTGCAGCACCATCGGTACAAACACCAACGCACTTTCTCCAGTCCAGCTCGTTTTCTTCAAAAAATTCATCTACTAATTTAAAAATGTCAAGCCCCCTTGTTGTTCCCATAAGATTTTTACAGAATAGTAAATCTTCCTTCAGTTGTAATTCATGTGGATACCTCACAAACACCATTAAGTTTGCATTATTTGTGTTATCCGTTGATTCATCAAGCTGAATAGCAAATATTTTACTCTGTTTAATACGTAATATAAGCGCTGAACTGATATTCTCAGCCATGGAACTAATTCTCCTTTTAATTGTATTGTCGGACATCGGAATCTTTTTTAGTGGTTCTGCTATATGCGAATCATGAATAACTTCGCAAATTTTTATTGCTGCTGGTAAAATCAAAGTTTTGCCAATACTATGAGCCTTTTTATTTTTTGCAATAAGCAAAGCTGTTTCAAAAGAAGCTCTTAAGCACCGTTCTTCTAACTTTGTGTATTTAATCAAACATTTGTTTTGGGTTTTTATAATTTCAGCTTTCCTTCTAAAAAACTCAATCGGTTTTTCTTTAAACACACTGTGAACCAAACTCAAATGGCGTTTAAGTTTTCCTGGTCTCATGCAATCATTTGATAATGTTTTTTGACAGATTACACACAAAGGATGCATTGAATTTTCCTCAGTTATAATAAAACCAAACTGCAAATATGATTCGTCATATTTTCTTGTTTTCCCAACCAAAGAAAATTTTGGTTTCTTTGCAACGGGAACCACTTCAGAAATATTCTCCTCAGATGAAGATGAGCCTGCTGCATTTGTTAATCCTTGCGTCGAATTGTGTGTTGTTTCCTGTGTTTTTTTTATTAACCATTTATCCATTTTTTCTCCTGATTAAATTAGCTTAAAAAATTACTGCTATGTTTACCGGTCAAAGTTGCAGGTTTTTTAAATATTTTGACAATTAGTAGAAATGATTGATTTCACTTGCGCCAAGTTAACACCGTTGCAAGAGCTGTCAAAAAGTGTACAGAATACACAGGGTCGCTCAGAGGTTTCAAAAATTTACGTACAAGTAACTTTTACGCAAGATATGTTACAATGTAAGTCTCTCGTAATTTTTTTTTTTTTAATTGTTTTTTCAGAGATAAGACAAAAGAGCTTTTTGGAAATATCTGCGGCTCCCCTGGAGGCGGTCTTCGGCCCCCCAGGGGGCCGCGGCCCACCACTTGGCAACCTCTGTTCTAACATATGTCACACATGTTTGCCTGTTTCTGTTAACATAGAAGCGCGGGTTGCTTCTGGTTGCTTATCTTATGTTTGGTATTCTACTTAGTTGTCCTTGAAAATCCTGGCTTTTTGTTTAAGTTTAATAGCTGCTGTTGGTGCTAGTAGCACTATTAGTGCTGTCAAGTTTTATTATCTTTATTGAGTGCGTGCTTTAGCAGCTCTTTTCACATCTAATAAGTTGCAGACACACAACAAATTAACATCTGCTGGGCTATGCAAATAAATTTAAAGAACATTGGTTATGGGTGGTTGCTACATATATTTGGGGAATTAATATAGACCTAAATTTTTTCATTGAAAATAGCTTTAATTTTTTCGAAATATTTATAATTGGTGCATTTTTCCATGCATTCAAACCATTTGTCATAACATTTATTTCATTCCACTTGCGATTCCAACTCCAGAACAAAGTTTTTTATCCCTCCAGAACATTAACATTAACATTAACATTAACATTAACATTAACATTAACATTGACATTAACATTAACATTAACATTAACATTAACATTAACATTAACATTAACATTAACATTAACATTAACATTAACATTAACATTAACATTAACATTGACATTAACATTAACATTAACATTAACATTAACATTAACATTAACATTAACATTAACATTAACATTAACATTAACATTAACATTAACATTAACATTAACATTAACATTAACATTAACATTAACATTAACATTAACATTAACATTAACATTAACATTTACATTAACATTAACATTAACATTAACATTAACATTAACATTAACATTAACATTAACATTAACATTGACATTAACATTAACATTAACATTAACATTAACATTAACATTAACATTAACATTAACATTAACATTAACATTAACATTAACATTAACATTAACATTAACATTAACATTAACATTAACATTAACATTAACATTAACATTAACATTAACATTAACATTAACATTAACATTAACATTAACATTAACATTAACATTAACATTAACATTAACATTAACATTAACATTAACATTAACATTAACATTAACATTAACATTAACATTAACATTAACATTAACATTAACATTAACATTAACATTAACATTAACATTAACATTAACATTAAGATAACCAATAACATTAACATAACCATTAACATTAACATTAACATTAACATTAACATTAACATTAACATTAACATTAACATTAACATTAACATTAACATTACCATTACCATTAACATTAACATTAACATTAACATTAACATTAACATGAACATGAACATGAACATTAACATTAACATTAACATTAACATTAACATTAACATTAACATTAACATTAACATTAACATTAACATTAACATTAACATTAACATTAACATTAACATTAACATTAACATTAACATTAACATTAACATTAACATTAACATTAACATTAACATTAACATTAACATTAACATTAACATTAACATTAACATTAACATTAACATTAACATTAACATTAACATTAACATTAACATTAACATTAACATTAACATTAACATTAACATTAACATTAACATTAACATTAACATTAACATTAACATTAACATTAACATTAACATTAACATTAACATTAACATTAACATATCATCGAAGTTAATAAAACAATGTTGCAGTCGAAAAAATCCAAGACGAGCACATGTAGTGTAAAGGAATGGCGGAAAACAAGAAAGTGGCTCTTCTGTGGCCATTGCTATAAAAAAATATATTCAACTAAAAGCAATATAACTAAAAACAATATGAACTGATGGTAGATACTTATTCTGCAATTTTATTAAAATTGTATTTTTATAAAGCACACACAGTGTTGATGAAGATGAAGATTAAAATTTGTAAAACAAAAATTTTACTGACTACTTGCTGCTTAGGGTTGCGTATGAAAAAATAACAACATATAATGTGTGACAAATATGTTTGGCTAGCATACCCACGGCATAACAAAATTGTTGTCAAACACGATTTTTTCCTTTATTTTTTTTCAGATCTAAAAAGTTTGCTCTTCGGACGTTAAGAAATTCTGGTCAACTTAAATTTTAAATGTTTTTTAAATAAAAAAGCTTTTGGGTAGAAGGTTTGGTGGCAGAGGCTTTCTTGTTTATTGTAATTTTCTTTTTTTTATCAATATTTTTTTTTATTCAATGACAATTTCGTTTTTCACTTCCTGTCAGTTCTTGTGAAAACTATCACATAACAAAATACTCTTCTCACGCAACAATAACAAAATATCCTTCAATGTCATTGACATTTGTGTTCTTTTCATTCTAACATTATTTATTTAAGAATTTGGCAACTTCTATTTGGCGCCATTGAATAGGAAATTCTTCACTTATTTTTGCCATTCATTTCAGTGGCATGAAAAGAAAAAGAAAAACTAAAATAATTGTAGTTCTCAAAAATTTTGACATGACTGTCATACGCAATGCACGCACAGGCTGAATTCCTAATTGGCGTCAAAGATTGACAGCTTGATTTCGTTGTGTTAAAAATGTGAGCTGTAGCACGAATACGCAATTCAAAATTCGTAATGTCACCATAAACACAATAACAATAAAAATGGCATAAGAAAAAAAAAACAACAAAAATACAAACTAAAACTTTTTCTGTTTTTGACACTAGAGTGTCAGAGTTTTCTGTTGTTGTTAATATCTGAGAATGTTATTTTGGGCTTCACGTATTAATTTATAAGTGGAACGAATAAAAAAAAAACAAAAAACGTTAGAGAACGATTGAAAAAGAAGTGTGGTGAAATAAGTTACACAAGAATTTTGATATTTAATTAAATATTTTTGTCATTGTTTTATCGAAGAGATATCTCTTAACGAACAATTTTTATAGTTCAGAGTACGTGTTGAGCGTCAACTTGCCTACTTCCTTTAAAAGAGCGGTTCTTGCAAAATTAAATTTCCTTTAATTATTGCCAAATAGCAGTGAATTATTGCTTAGTGAATATGAACGAGAATGCGTTGAACTTCATTTATTAAAAATCAATTTCTGATGAAGCACTAATGGACTTCAAGGTGGCTTCTTATAAAAATTGCTTTTAAATGTATGAAATATCGTTTTTTTTTATTTTTATTTTTTTTTGTTTATTTTTTAAATTACTCCTTGAGAATCGGTTTATATATATATTATATATATACTAGCCTTTTCCAGGCGCGCGTTGCTGCACCCTGCAACTATATGGGAACAGAATAGGTATATTCAAAAATTTTCTTAGAGTCATAGTTTAACACCACTGTCATTTTTCACTGCCCGTTACAGTTTCCCAGAAGCAGGAGATCACCAAATAGTAACTTCATTTTGAGTTTGTATGTAAATACTGCTACTTTTACTTTCAAAGCTATTCGATAATACAAATTTTAATTGCGTGGGCGGAGCCACACCCCCTTACATAATGCCCATCCCAGTTTTCTAGTAGTTTTAGTACAGTTGCCCACAGTGAGCATAAAAACTATTTATTGGATTATTTAACTCAGTAGATATTGAAATAAAAAGAGTGGCACTCAAATAAATGCTATATATTGGGCTTATGGTTACACTGTAGCAGGAATTTACTGAGTGCAACTATCCACTCAAGAGACCAGCGCGGTGAGTTGTAGAATCTCACCTCTCTCTCTCAACAAAGAGCTTAAGCTATTGTTTGCTGTTATTTCGTGCTGTTTATACAATGCCAGCATGGATTAAAATGCATGAATTCTTAAATAATTAAATAAAAAGATTTACCAAAAACGTAGTACCCAGTAGCAGGGTCGCTTATTATAGCAATTGAATACTGAAAGAATTATTAAAATCGGTTCAGCATTTACCCCCTTGATTGAACGATGAAAATTCGCGAGAACCCTTTTATATAATAGTATAGATATAGATATGTATATAGCCCGCAGTACGAAAAACGATGGAGTGTATAAACAAGTGTTAAAAAAAAGTTAATGTGAAGTGTTATGTGGTGGAATGTAACAAAAAGTAAAAGCGATATGTGGTGGAATGTTAATAAAAAGTGAAAGCTTTATGTGGTGGAATGTTAATAAAAACACAAAGCGTAATGTGGTGGAATGCTAACAAAAAGTGATAGCGATGTGTGGTGGAATATTTATAAAAAGTCAAAGCGTTATGTGGTGTAATGTTGATAAAAAGTGAACGCATAATGTGGTGGATTGTTAACAAAAAGTGAAAGTGATATGTGGTAGAATGTTAATAAAAAGTGAAAGCGTTATGTGGTGGAATGTTAATAAAACGTCAAAGCGTAATGTGGTGGAATGTTAATAAAAAGTCAAAGCGTTATGTGATGGAATGTTAACAAAAATTGAAGGGATATGTGGTGGATTGTTAAAAAAAAGTGAAAGTGATATGTGGTGGAATGTTAATAAAAAGTGAAAGCGTTATGTGGTGGAATGTTAATAAAAAGTGAAAGCGATGTGTGGGGGAATTTTAACGAAAAGTGAAAGCGTTATGTGGTGGAATGTTAATAAAAAGTCAAAGTGCTGTGTGGAATGTTAATAAAAAGTTAAAACGTTATGTGGAGGAATGTTAATAAAAAGTGAAAGCGTAATGTGGTGGAATGTTAATAAAAGTGAAAGCTTTATGTGGTGGAATGTTAATAAAAACTCAAAGCGTTATGTGATGGAATGTTAACAAAAAGTGAAAGGGATATGTGGTGGAATGTTAACAAAAAGTGAAAGCGTTATGTGGTGGAATGTTAATAAAACGTCAAAGCGTAATGTGGTTGAATGTTAATAAAAAGTGAAAACGATATGTGGTGGAATGTTAACAAAAAGTGAAAGTGATATGTGGTGGAATGTCAATAAAAAGTCAAAGCGTTACGTTGCGGAATGTTAATAAAAAGTCAAAGCGTTATGTGATGGAATGTTAACAAAAATTGAAAGGGATATGTGGTGGATTGTTAACAAAAAGTGAAAGTGATATGTGGTGGAATGTTAATAAAAAGTGAAGGCGTTATGTGGTAGAATGTTAATAAAAAGTGAAAGCGATGTGTGGTGGAATTTTAACGAAAAGTGAAAGCGTTATGTGGTGGAATGTTAACAAATAGTGAAAGCGATGTGTGGTAGAATATTAATAAAAAATTAAAAAGTTATGTGGTGGAATGTTAGCAAAAAGTGAAAGAATGCTATGCCATTGAATGCTACCAATAATTAACATTGGTTTGAGAATTTTCTGAAATGAGTTATCGATGTCCTAACTTGAACCATTAGTTGTGGTGAATTACTTATATGTTGCAATGAAATTGGTATACTTGAGTCATGAGCCATGACTATTGGTGCAAGCGTGCACTTATACCTTGTACCTTGGGCACACTTAAACCAAAAAATATTCATAGTATGTACTCCTACACGCATTTGTGTCGACAAATTATTACTCTATTGGTTGTGGGTAAATAATCTGATTTGATTCACTTGTTCATTTCAGAGGAAAATAAGTATAAGTGAGTTAAGTGTTCTTTTGTGTTATGGCTTCGCTGATATATTTTCATAATTTTTTTCACTTTTTGTGTGAAAAAAATTAATAAGTTGAGTATTATATTGTGTTATGTCTTATGCTTTTTGAAAAACATTTATTATTTGTTACAAAAAAAATCACATAATAAAAAAACTGATTCAAAAATTATTCTAAGTACTTGAGTCATTCCACTGAACTAATGGTTTTTATTGGTGTTGTGAGTCATTACGATATAGCACAATAAATTCATTGACGCAATGAGAGAACTGAGTACTGCACCGGATCATTTCAGCAGATAACTTATTCTTTGTTTAATCACTTGCTATGTGTGCTGTGCTTGAACGAGTATAAGTGAATACGAGTGGAAGTTTTAATTGACTTAAATCCACTAATACTCTTTCTTGTGTAAGTCAAGAAATGACTCAAAAACAAAAATAATTGCAGATCTCTGGCATGTAGCAAGGGTAACCATTTTTCATAATGATACTTTTCAGTGGTGGAAGGATGGAAAATAGTAAACATTGTATCAAATAATACTCCGGACACGAATCATATCTCAGCAACCAAGAACGCCATCTATGTTCTACGAAAATGCTTTTTAATGGTTGAATTTTTCTCGGATGTCTATCAAACTCTCATCAAGTTGTTTGTCATTTAACAGTTGTAATAATTTTGCGAAAACACTTTTCATTTGATGTTGAAATGCAAGAAGTGTACGGCATTGATTGTTTAAGTACAGCAGTTAATTTTAAGTGGCATAAACGGTTTTTTTGTTCAAGAGAGACAAACACACAGGAAGGACAACTTCAGTTCGGACGCCTGAAATTATCCAAAAAGTACGTGATTTTGTTATAGAAGATCACAATGCTTCAGTGAGAATTTGGAAAAGACCTTAAACATCCTCAAAGAGACTATTAGAAAAATTATTCACGAGGATTTGATCAAAACAAAGGTCTCTGCAAAATTTATTTCACACACATTGAATTATGATCAAAAATGAATGAGAGTTCGGGAATTCAGAGACGTCGTTGCGACCTGCAGAAATAATCCAAACTTGATGAAAGCAATTGTTACGAGTGATGAAACGTTGTGTTTCCAAGACTATCCCGAGAACAAGCGTCAAAGTGCGGAATGGAAGTTAACAAATTTACCACAAGCCAAAAACACGAAAAGTTCCATAAAAAATCAATACAACGCTCATCACATTCTTCGATAGCAAAGGAATTATCCACAAACAATTCATTCCAACTGGTCCAACAATTACTAGAGCATATTATCTTGGAGTTTTGTAGCCTTGGATTTCTAAAATTCGTCGTATTCAAACCGAATTTCCCAATCCAGAAAGTTGGCATCTGTTGCACGATAATGTACCGAGTCACACAGCATTCATTGTTCGTGAATTTTTAAATCGAAATCAGGTATGTGTATTAAATTAACCGCCGTATATACCTGATTTGGCAACTTCTCTTTCTTCCAAAAATTGAAAATACAGTAAGACACCTTCGCAATTTTTGATCTACTTAGCCTCATCTAGGGTTACGTCTAGGGTACCTACTAATGGGCGTGAATATTTTCGCCATAAAAGATGAGAACATGAAACAATGCTTTCTTTACAAAACGTGTTTATCCACCTTTCTACTGTTCATCTTAATCAGGTAATCGGATGATATTCAAAAAAATATGGCGGGAAAATATGGAAAAAAGTATGGGGGATATGACAATATATTCTGTTAATTGCTACAGTCTCTAAACATATGAACTAATTGTATCAGAAAATTTACTTCACAGCGAGTAGTGGGTTGAAATTGAATATTTTGATTGCATAACACAATACAGATCCAACATTAAGCGCGGGGGGAAGGGACTTTACTCTCTGTGATGATGCTTACGTGAGAAGAAATTTCCAGCACGTTAGTCAAACCAAATATGCTTTTGGGGAAATATGCGCCCCGAAATGCACTTTGCCTAACGGTCAACTCGATCAATTGTTATGGTCATAGTTTATATTTTAGTCAATCAGAACCTTAATGACAATATATTTTCTCCACGTGGTATTACCAGCCTATTCAGGAGGGTGTTCAAAACTGTCGAATAAACGGTATCATGTACTTCTGCTCATACTGGGCGGCGATTTAAATTTCAGCTTCCAGTAGAACACAGGGGACGACTAGATATGGTACAACTATTGATTTTTGACTTCCGACGTTCAAGTATCGTATTTAAGAGGGTAGCCCCAAAAGTACCCGACCTGACTTATATCTCTTCAAAACCCAACCTATAATTTCAAAAAGTTCTGTACATCGCATATTGACTGAAAATTTGTATATGATAAAGTTGTCCGCAGGATAGGTGCCGTGGTTTCTCACAATTGAACAAAGACAATGTCGTGAGGATGTTTCAATCGAGTGTTTAGCAAAGTTTCGCAGCAATAAAGCAGAGTTGTTGCATCGATTCATAACCATGGATGAAATACGGGTCCAACACTTCACACCCGAAACGAAGGAAAAGTCAAAACAATGAACTTAAAGAGGCTAATCGTCTCCAAAGAAGGCGAAGACAGTTCCAACTGCAGGTAAGGTCATGGCGTCAGTTTTTTGGGATGTGCGTGGGATAATTTTCATTGATTATCTTCAGAAAGGAAATACACTCAATGGCAATTTTTTTGCAACGCTTGAAAAAAAAAAATCAAGAAAAACTTCCTCATGCACCCTATTCGAGAGATTTAGTCCCCTCGGATTATTCTCTGTAATGGCTCAGTGGTAAAGGTTTGCCAACAATGAAATGATCGAGTCTTCGGTTGATGGCTATTTTGAGCTTTTTTGAGCTCGACGGTTGTCACTATAAACGGGGTATCGAAGCTATTGAAAATCGCTGGGGAAAAGTGTATCGAGCTAAAGGAGACTATGTAGAGAAATAAAGATATTTGCTCCCATAAAAAGAAAAAGATGCGAGAAAAATTTTTTAGCAAAGGTATAGCCTTTACCTTCACTAACGCGAACAGAATAACACTGGAACATTACTAGGTCAACTGGGTGTATAAATTGTTGGTTTGAAAATGACTGAAAAAACCGTGAGATTGCTTGAATGCAGTGCACGGTAAGCTACTAAATAATATCTGACAATTTCCTCATCATCACAGCAGTCATGATGATGATGCTTTGGGTGACTGTCATTTGAAATAAGGGCCTTTTAAACAAGTCTCCGTGCTGAATAAACTTATGGCTTATTTATAATGGCAGTGAACTGCATGGGTATAGCTAAAGTGCAATAAGTGATTGGGCTTGTTGGATGTTGTTTACTAGCTCAGGATGAATATGATGGAAATAGTGTCGAATAATATATCTTTACTGACCTCTATGATAATGTTTAATGTCAGTTAATCTGTATTTTGGGATGCGCATGGAATTTTGTTCACCGACTATCTCGAAAAGGTAAAAACAATCAACAGCAATTATTATATAGCGTTGTTGGAGCGTTTGAAGGATGAAATCGTGAAAAATCGGCCCAATTTGAAGAAGAAAAAATTCTTTTTCACCAAGACAATGCACCGTGTCTGAAACTAATGAAAACGATGGCGAAAATCCTGGGCTTCGAGTTGTTTCCTCATCCACCGTATTCGCACGATTTGGCCCCCAGCGACTAATGGCTCCTTGCTGACCTCAACAAAATGCTTGCTGGCAAGAGATTTGGCTCCAATGAAGATGTGATGGCTGAAACTGAAGAGTATATTGAGGCGAAGCAGAAATCCTTCTACAAAACCGGTATTGAAAAGTTAGAAAAGCGGTGGAATGAATGTATTACTCTTCAGGGAACCTATGTTGATGAATAAATAAGAATATTTGCAAAAAAATGTTTTTTTATTACTTAGTCTCGGGACTTATTGGACCATGTGCTATGTTGAAGTCCTGTGTCATAAAAATAACTCTATTGCCCAGGTGTATATCGCAGGGCTGGCCCTTCGGGAAATATAGTGCTGGCTGTGGTAGCTCAACGTCGTAACAGTACAATTGGGCGGTAATGTCCATATATTGTCAGAGATTTTAGATCGATCTCGATTTTCACCAATAAATGTAGATTATAATCAGCTTATTCATTCCTTAAATTAGTACTGTTGGTTTCCAATACATGCATCTATCCACACAATCAATAGAGTATTTCGGACCTAGAAGTAGGAACAAGCTAATGCAGCCTCTACTTACTTCCACTCTTCCCGGGAAAGTGCCCGTTCACCCTCAAGTTGTCAACGAAGACAAACCATCATGATGACTTCACTGTACGATCTGGTTTTTGCGCTTTACTTTAGCTTTTTGACTTTTTTACCGCTGATTTTTCCTCTATGGATCTTTGCTTTTGTTGGCAAGTCTGCCCTTAGGAAGGTTCGCTTTAGGCTTAGTACTCCCTACACGTTCTTTACACTTGAACAACTTTGCTCTAGCAAGTTTCTCTTGCCAGACCTATTTCCGTGAATGGCTTCACTTGCTCTAACCGAGCGAACCTCAGCACCAATCGATAACCCGATTCTTTTCAAGACCTTTGCATTTAACCAGCCATGAACGGAATTTAATCTAGACATGACCACAGCCGAGGTACTAAGGCTTCCCTCAGATCTTCCCTCAGAGAACCAGTAGTGGTTTGGTTCGATTGTTGTTTATGGAAGTAAGATCGAAGGATAACATCTGCCGAGATGGTTAGGAGCCTTGGCTTGTAATATCAATTCGGTGGTTATGAGAACAGAGCCCCCCTTCCGATTTTTGTGAGTACTGATCTTAATTTGTTTTTTTTTTTTTGTTTTTGTTGTTATTTTGGTTTTGTTTTGTTATATTGGACTTCCGCGAGTATAGAACACTGGAAGGTTCACCTCGCAGTGGTCCCTGGGCGTGAGTAAAGTTATAGAGTATTGGAGTGCACCTTGTCTACGATACACTTCGACAGTGACTGGCCTTAGTTTTATGAGCCTCCAGCCTGGTAAGTCCCGGCACGGCAGCGGAATAAGCACCCGGCAGTTCTAAGACTACTGAAAGTCAAAGCACCGTGGCTGCATCAACTCCTTAGCTAACTGTCGTCTCGACTCTAGAAGACACTGTAGTAAATATAACCAGCCGGTATCCACTTGGAGGGCTAAGTAGACTTTTTTTCAGCTATCCATAGCTGTCCATATAACTGTGGCGGCCTCGGTATTTACTAATAGAAAAGTTGTAGACTTCCTTGTAGAGTTCAAGGATTACTTAGTAACTTGGATTGACTTGACTGTGAATTGAAACAAGGTTTCAGGCAAAGTGGTTCTTTAGTTCGTGCGACTTTTCAACCTATTGATGGAGAAGAACGTCCAAGCTGCTGATTTGAGATGCAGTGGCACGATATTCTACAAAAGTATTATGCTGCTGGCGTATGCTGATGATATCGATATCATTGGCCATAATACGAGTGAAGTCCGTGCAGCATTCTCAAGATAAGCAAAAGAGTCGAGTCGAGTGGGTCGTGCAGTGAACGCCGATAAGACGAAATACTTAGAGTCAACAAATAAACAGTCCCAGCGTCTTGGAAACCACGTCACTGTTGACAACATCTCCTAAAGGATTGTTAAGGACTTCGTCTACCTGGGATCCAGTATTAACTCTTCCAACGATGTCTGTAATGTGATAAAACGAAGGATAAGTCTTGCCAACAGGTATTACTTTGGGCTGAGTAGGCAATTGAGAAGCAGAGCCCTCTCTTGGCGAACAAAACTCACGCTCTATAAGTCACTTATCATGCCCGTCCTATTATATGCAGCACAAACCTGGACGTTGAGCAGTTCTGATGAAAAGACTTTGGGAGCCTTCGAGAGAAAGATCCTCCGTAAGATCTTCGGTCCAATCTACGTCAATGGCGAGCACCGAATTCGATGGAACCACGAGCTGTATGAGCAGTACGCTGACATCGACATAGTGAAGCGCATTAAAATCGATCGGCTTCGCTGGCTAGGTCATGTTGAGCGAATGGAAAACGACGCTCCAGCGAAAAAAGTATTTGATTCGGTACCCGGTGGTGGTCAACGCAGAAGAGAACGCCCACATCTTCGTTGGAAGAATCAATCTTCGTTGTTGGATAACCTGATTACGCTTGGTGTTTCCAACTGGTGCAAGCAAGCGCAAAACAGAAATGGCTGGCGCAATACTAGGCCAAAACTGACCAACGGTTGTAAGCGCCAGATAAGTAAGTAAATAAGTAAGACTGCTCTCCGATATAAATTTGCATGTCTCTAAGATTATCCACCATGCTTAGAACATCCTTAAAAAGTTCCGCTTTATTTCCCCTTCTTTGCCACCAATCGATTACCTCTTGATTTTGAATCAAATAAGACTTGGCTAAGATATTACACCTGCATTCTTTGGTTGAAAGCAAAAAAAAAAAAAACTAAGAAACATCAAGTAACTACCGCCAAAAACATTTACGGCAACAATATTTGCTACAACAACAATCTTACTCTACCGCTTGCCATTTTTGTACATGCGGCTTCAAAGAAGAGCCTGCGTTAATAGCCCTCAGCTGCCTTTTTAATGACAACCGTACTTTACTTTTTTTTGTACGGCCATCAAACCAGGTACAAATTCAAACACATACCCATCCAAACACACACTCACACATATCCCCCATTAAAAACAATTCACTTAGCATCATAAGAGATAAAAGCCAGGGCAAACACCTTCACTCAACCATTCTACCCGAAAATGTTCACATAAATGGCTGAACGGAAGCATTATTGACTTGGAACTGTTTGACAATAGTTTTCAAGTTTTTAGAAGGGACAGACACACTGACAATATTTCTGCTGTTGGTGGTGGTGTCCTTTTAGCTGTAAGGAATTCCTTTGTCAGTTCCTTAATTGATATTCCCTGCTCTTCCAATATTGAACTGTTATGCGTTAAGGTGTTACATTGTAATTCCAATGTATATGTTATTAATGCATATGTTCCCCCAAAGAGCAGTGCAGAAGTCTATGCAAGCCTTGCGGATTGCATAGAATATATAATAAATCTACTTGACGTTAATGACGACATTTTACTGTTGGGCGATTTCAATCTGCCTGACTTAAAATGGCATTCTTCCGACGATGATACATATTTTTGTGCATCAAATTCGAAGACTCGCCAAGAGCATATATTTGTTGACAATATATGTTCTGACTTACAACAAGTTAGTTGTATTTATAATAGTCTTGAAAGACTTCTTGACCTGGTCTTAACTACAGACAGTAACAATGTGATTGTAAAGAGGGCCCTCCATGCTCTGACTATTGTAGATGAATACCATCCACCATTGAGCATTTGGTATAAATCGGACAGAGAGAGCATAGTTAATTCGAGTTCAATCGATAAGGTATATGAATTCAATTTTAAAAAAGCTGACTTTTTGAAGTTGAATCATTTACTTCATAACAAACTAAATGTTATTTTAGAGTACTTAGATGGAAATAACCTTGATGATTCCATATATTTTTTTTATACGGAGCTCTTTACTATGTTCTCTCAGTCCGTACCATTTACCCTCAAATTTGCGAAAAACTGTGCGTACCCTTGGTACACAAAGGATTTAAAAACTCTTCGCAACAACAGGAATAGGGCATGGAAGAAATATATCTGTAGTTTAGACTCAAATGACCTGGAAACCTACAAACGTTTGTTTCTGGAATTTGAAAATAGCTCAGCTGCATTATATAATGAATATTTAGACAATATAAAGTTGAGAATACTGTCTGATCCAAAGAAGTTTTGGGGATTCATAAATACAAAGAAGAAATCCGATGGATTCCCTTCATCATTTAAAACTGTTGATGGAATTACTGACGATCCCGTCATTATTTGTAGTTTATTTGCAAATCTTTTTAAAGAGTCATTTTGTTCGGATTCCTTTGATCCTGATGAGGGGTATTTTGAACATATGAATTCTACACCCAGAGTTTCTTTGGACTCTTTATCCTTTACCTCAGAGGATATTTTAAAATATATTAGTTCGATCGATGAAGATTTTAGCGCTGGACCTGATGGAATTCCTGCCGCAGTGTTAACTCAATGCGGTTCAATTTTGTGTCAACCACTTTCTTTGTTATTTAATAAATCTATAAACGAAAGTTATTTTCCACTCTTTTGGAAAAAATCATTTATTAGTCCTATTTATAAAAAAGGTTGCAGGAATGATGTTATTAATTACAGGCCCATTGCTAAACTGTCATCGATTCCAAAACTTTTTGAGCGAATCGTGTATGATCGGGTAAAAATTCACTGCCGTGAAGTCATAACAACTCGTCAGCATGGTTTTGTTAATGGCAGATCTACGGTATCTAATCTACTCGATTTTACAACCTTTTGCTTAAACACCATTGAATCTGGTTGCCAGGTCGACTGTATCTACACTGACTTTAGCAAAGCATTTGATAAGTTACCACACAATCTAATTCTATTTAAACTTAAGTCCATTGGATTTCCACAATATTTTGTAAACTGGATTAAATCGTATTTGACAGAGCGATCTTATCAAATACGATTCCGAGGGGTTTTGTCTGCGGAGTTTATTGCGTTATCTGGTGTTCCTCAAGGAAGTCACCTAGGTCCACTTCTGTTTATTTTAGCCATTAATGATGTGACCCATATCATTAAAAACTCTCATCTGCTTATTTATGCGGATGATATGAAAATATACAGAAAAATAAATTCTCAAGACAATTCAGCCCTACTCCAGTCCGATCTGAAATCTTTTGAAGTTTGGTGTTCTAAAAATAATATGTTTCTTAATCCAGATAAATGCCAAACTATGACCTTTTCGCGAAAAAGGAATAATGTAGTTTTTGATTATAAAATAAAAGATACTGCTTTATGTCGTGTGGATGTCGTTAAAGATCTGGGAATATATATGGATTCTAAGCTTTCATTTACCATTCATATTGATAACATTTGTAAAAAAGCATCTTCTATGCTTGGATTTATTAAACGCTGGGCCAAAGAATTAAATAGCATGATTACGACTACAACGTTGTATTATGCAATAGTGCGTCCTCACTTGGAGTACGCAAGTCAAGTTTGGTCTCCAAGTTACAATGTGCATGTTGATAGAATAGAGAGAATCCAAAAATGCTTTGTTCGGTTTGCCCTAAGGGGCTTAAGTGGATTTGACATTTTTAACCTTCCTCCTTACGAGGATCGCTTAAAACTTTTAAAAATGCAATCATTGAGTGAGCGAAGGAAGTCTGCAGATATCGTCTATTTGCACCAACTCATCACCGGTGTATTCGATTCTCCAGAACTTCTTTCTCTTATAAATTTTAACTCTAATCGTAGAAGCAGTAGAAATGCTAACAATTTAATTTACTTACCATTTAGTAGAACAAATTATATGTTAACTGCTCCATTAAACCGTATGAGTAAATTAGTTAACAATTGTAGCTTTTTTGAAGTTAACTTGTCGAAAGGTCAACTCAAGAGTAGATTAAAAACTATTGTGTAATTGCATGGTTATGTTTTTGCATGGTTAGTCGTGATGTCTTGTGTTGTCCTTGAGCCCAACCATATTTTGGTGGGTAAATTTTTCTCACATTAACTTATTTTGAGCCACTAATATCAATATCGTTGAAATTTTCAAAGATTTTTGTGTTGTGACTTTGAATGCGTTAATGCTGAGAATGTGCGAAAAAGCTGTAGTAGCTAAACTCGATTGTTATTGCATGTAAAATGCTTGAATGCGCCTCAAAGTAAGCCAAATATCCTGTGGCCTTGACTCACCTAAACGATCGCAACACATACGATAAATCAACGCAACTCAGCTGAATTTTATACGGCACGTTTTTGGCTACATTCTTGTTATTCGACAAGAACCTTCGACTTTCTCGGAATCCATGAGTGTGTGTTTGGTTTGGAGGACAGCCTCTCTTGGGATTATGCTGAAATTGTGTACATTGCTTATTGTGGCTTTTGCTGTGTGCGTGTGAATGTTTATCTGCATACGTTGACGTTCGCTTGCATTTGCTTGAAACGGAAGTCTAAAATGGAACGGATATCTGTTTTGCATGCTCCATAGCAAGCATAGAATTCGTTCAATTTAATCTCTAAATTACTGCTCAATGAAGGCATAACTTAACATATACTATTTATGTGTGTGTGTTTGTGCATGTGCATGTGTGTAAGTGTTTTCCTCTGAGGTACTTTTGCTGCGGCTGTTTACTTCGTTCATTTCGTTCAGAAATGCCGACAGTCTTTGAAAATTCCGTAATAAAGCTTAAAAATTCCCAGATATCACGTTTTAAAAGTGCAAAAAAAAATTACAAAAAATTCGGATTTGAGCTTATTTCAAAAAAAAATAAGAAAAATTTTTTGTCTTTCGTATTTGTTTCTGTATCCAAGACACGTATAATTTATGTGCGTTTTTCACTTGTCTGAAAAAATATCTAAGGCGGAGCATATTTAAGTGGATTAATTGGCCCCTCAAAGGAATACATTTTTATTGCTTCCTTTTTTTATCATTTGCTTAAATCAACGGTTTTGTTTTTTTTTTTTCTTAATAAATATGACGTAGGTCGTATAGCATAACGTATCCGTGGAGAATCTTCACAAGTTGTTTCCTTGCTTACGAACACTTTTTGTGATTAAAACATTTTCAATACAATAAACTTCATAAAATTTTAAACATTGAGTATGAGGGAGACTTTGACATATCATTTTGTATCGGGCAAAAGAGAAGGAAACCTTATGCTTTGACATAAGGAATCTATCTATAAATACGTGGAACTACCACTCGTTCGTAGAGTACAGATGCTTCTGTTCAAATAGTATAAGACATTAAACACCTATTCTTAGACCTCACGGCAAAATAGACAAAAATTTTCTGCTGACGCTAAGCCACGAAGAGAGCCGCTCCAAGAACGACAATGCAACAATCATGCAACGAAGTTGCATGTAATTTTCTTTAGGTGAAAATATGCGCTCCAGTAAATGTTATGCAACGAAAATAAAGGTTTTTTACCTTTGCCTTACATAAAAATTGAAAAAACTGAATTTAGAAAACATCAAAATCGCAATGTTGTTGCATGTAATTACACGCTGCACGCTCATTAGAGCAGCTACGGTATATTTTATTTTATCTCAACAAAAAATGTTTGACCTTACAAGGACAATAAAAAAAAAAATATTACATGGCATCAAAATATTGCATGACGGACGAGACATCTTAGAGCACTAAAAATAAAACAAACATTTGAAGCGTTGCATGAAACTACAACTAAATGACTATAGGAGCTACAGTTAATATAAAAAAATGCCTATAAAAGGGATATTTTTGTTGTCTTGAGGCCCCTCGGAGAACCGCCTAATATAACGTAAATATTCTATCCTAGCATAACATATGTTTCTTGCATCACGTTAGGGAAGTTATTGTTATTAAGCCCCACAAAAGCAAAAGCAAAAGCAAAAGCAAAACAAAACTCAAAACCAAAAGCAAAATCAAACGCACAAGCAAAAGTAAAAGAAAAAGCAAAAGCATAAGAAAAAGCAATAGCAAAAGCAAAAGCAAAAGTAAAAGTAAAAGTAAAAGTAAAAGTAAAAGTAAAAGTAAAAGTAAAAGTAAAAGTAAAAGTAAAAGTAAAAGTAAAAGTAAAAGTAAAAGTAAAAGTAAAAGTAAAAGTAAAAGTAAAAGTAAAAGTAAAAGTAAAAGTAAAAGTAAAAGTAAAAGTAAAAGTAAAAGTAAAAGTAAAAGTAAAAGTAAAAGTAAAAGTAAAAGTAAAAGTAAAAGTAAAAGTAAAAGTAAAAGTAAAAGTAAAAGTAAAAGTAAAAGTAAAAGTAAAAGTAAAAGTAAAAGTAAAAGTAAAAGTAAAAGTAAAAGTAAAAGTAAAAGTAAAAGTAAAAGTAAAAGTAAAAGTAAAAGTAAAAGTAAAAGTAAAAGTAAAAGTAAAAGTAAAAGTAAAAGTAAAAGTAAAAGTAAAAGTAAAAGTAAAAGTAAAAGTAAAAGTAAAAGTAAAAGTAAAAGTAAAAGTAAAAGTAAAAGTAAAAGTAAAAGTAAAAGTAAAAGTAAAAGTAAAAGTAAAAGTAAAAGTAAAAGTAAAAGTAAAAGTAAAAGTAAAAGTAAAAGTAAAAGTAAAAGTAAAAGTAAAAGTAAAAGTAAAAGTAAAAGTAAAAGTAAAAGTAAAAGTAAAAGTAAAAGTAAAAGTAAAAGTAAAAGTAAAAGTAAAAGTAAAAGTAAAAGTAAAAGTAAAAGTAAAAGTAAAAGTAAAAGTAAAAGTAAAAGTAAAAGTAAAAGTAAAAGTAAAAGTAAAAGTAAAAGTAAAAGTAAAAGTAAAAGTAAAAGTAAAAGTAAAAGTAAAAGTAAAAGTAAAAGTAAAAGTAAAAGTAAAAGTAAAAGTAAAAGTAAAAGTAAAAGTAAAAGTGTTTTTTTTTTTTTTTAATTCATTTTCAAAATATATAATTTCGTACAATTGATAAATCCCGCGAAGCCCTTAGGGCTTATCTGCAGGAAAAAAATCAAAAAAGTTACATATTTAGATGAAAGATAACTTTTGAAGTAATACTAATTCTAATGTTAATAAAAAATCCAAGAAATTCAAAAATATAATACTTAAAAATATTGTGGGTACATTAAATTGTTGGTTTCCCCTATGTTGTTGTTCGGCTATTACTGATGCTGCGTTCTTAGTTTATAGCTTTTTTATTCCTTGCTCTTCTTTGTTTTTGTTTTTTGGTAATTTTCTAATTTCCACATCTATTTAGTTTTTGTGTTTTTTCTCGTTTTTTCTTTTGGACTGTTTAGTTTTAAAACCGGTTTTCTGTTGTTTTTTGACGTAGAATACGTCATTCTCGGAGGTAAGAAGGGTGGTTGATAGTGATCAGGTGTCGGTATTTACATTACTTTTTGAGCCTTTGGTGGGCCTAAAGTACTGATCGTACAATGTTGATGTTAGCACTTGTTGGTCTGCTTGATCCTCAATGCTACAAAAATTCATGTTAGAACTCTCTAACTTATATAAATTTTACACAATTACATGAAATATAAAGCCAACATTTGATGTTTTTGTTTGCTTAAACTTGCTACCTATTTATCGACAGTTTCCGGTTTTATCGACAAAACCATAAAATTTGTATGGGAGCCCCCCTAAAGAGTGGTCTGAGGGAATAGGTGTCAAAGGCAAAAATGTTCCTTTTGCAAAAGTAATGGGGGTCAGTCATACATATTAACCCTCTCCGGCACTCTCTTAAAGGTCATATGCTCAGGTGTATGGAATAAATACACAAAAACCATAAAATTTGTATGGGAGCCCCCCTCACGAGTGGTCGGTGGAAATAGGTGTTAAAGGCAAAAATATTCCTTTTGCAAAAGTAATGGGGGTCGGTGATACATCTTAACCCTTTCCGGCACAAACACAATAAAATTTGTATGGGAGCCCCCCTAAGGAGTGGTCGGAGGGAATAGGTGTCGAAGGCAAAAATGTTCCTTTTGGAAAAATAATGGGGGTCGGTGATACATATTAACCCTTTCCGGCAATCTTTGAAAGGTCATATGCTCAGGTGTATGGAATAAATAAACAAAACCCATAAAATTTGTATGGGGGCCCCCTAAGGAGTGGTCGGAGGCAATAGGTGTCAAAGGAAAAAATGCTCCTTTTGCAAAAGTAATGGGGGTCAGTGATACATATTAACCCTTTCCGGCACAAAAACCATAAAATTTGTATGGGATCCCCCCTAAGGAGTGGTCGGAGGGAATAGGTGTCAAAGGCAAAAATGTTCCTTTTGGAAAAATAATGGGGGTCGGTGATACATATTAACCCTTTCCGGCACTTTTTGAAAGGTCATATGCTCAGGTGTATGGAATAAATATACAAAAACCATAATATTTGTAAGGAAGCCCCCCTAAGGAGTGATCGGAGGGAATAGGTGTCAAAGGCAAAAATGTTCCTTTTGCAAAAGTAATAGGGGTCGGTCATACATATTAACCCTCTCCGGCACTCTTTTAAATGTCATATGCTCAGGTGTATGGAATAAATATTTTGCTAAATAGTTTTTAAAAAAGATGTCATCAAAAGCGAATTGACTAACTCTACGTCTTGTGTTACGACATAGTCGAAACTACTGTATCTTTTTTTTTTTATGTTTACTTATTGAAAGTATTTTGTTTTGATTAATTTATTTCGCTTTGTGTATTCTCCAATTTTGCCTTTAGATGCTGTTGTTGTTGTGCTCTTATTGATGTTTTGTTTTGGTTAATTTTGTTTGTTGTGATTTTGGTACTGCTGTTTTTTTTTTTATTTTTTTTTTTTTAAGGTTTGAGTTGTTGCATTTCTGCAATTGTCTATCGTTTAGTTTTGTTTTGATTTTTGGAGTTTTTTTTTTTTTCTTAAACTTTGTTTTTGCTGATTTTATTGCGAATTATTAATTTTGTGTATTTGTTGTTATTTTTACATCTAATCTTGGTTTATGTTGTATATTTTGTTGTTTTAGTAATGTTGCTGCTGTTATCGATGTTTGTTATTGTTGTTGTTGTTTTTGTTGTTGATGTTGTTGTTTTTGTTGTTGATGTCGTTGTTGTTGTTGTTGTTGTTGTTGTTGTTGTTGTTGTTGTTGTTGTTGTTGTTGTTGTTGTTGTTGTTGTTGTTGTTGTTGTTGTTGTTGTTGTTGTTGTTGTTGTTGTTGTTGTTGTTGTTGTTGTTGTTGTTGTTGTTGTTGTTGTTGTTGTTGTTGTTGTTCTTCTTGTTATTGAAGCTTTCGATGTGTGATGCTGTTGTTTGCTGCTTGTTGTTGTTGATGATGATGATGATGATGATGATGATGACGTTGTTGTTGTTGTTGTTGTTGTTGTTGTTGTTGTTGGTGTTGGTGTTGTTGTTGCTGTTGTTGTTGTTGTTGTTGTTGTTGGTGTTGTTGTTGTTGTTGTTGTTGTTGTTGTTGTTGTTGTTGTTGTTGTTGTTGTTGTTGTTGTTGTTGTTGTTGTTGTTGTTGTTGTTGTTGTTGTTGTTGTTGTTGTTGTTGTTGTTGTTGTTGTTGTTGTTGTTGTTGTTGTTGTTGTTGTTGTTGTTGTTGTTGTTGTTGTTGTTGTTGTTGTTGTTGTTGTTGTTGTTGTTGTTGTTGTTGTTGTTGTTGTTGTTGTTGTTGTTGTTGTTGTTGTTGTTGTTGTTGTTGTTGTTGTTGTTGTTGTTGTTGTTGTTGTTGTTGTTGTTGTTGTTGTTGTTGTTGTTGAAGCTTTCGATGTTTGGTGTTGTTGTGCTGCTTGTTGTTGTTTCTTGATATTGTGTATCTGCTGTTTTTTGATACTTTCGATGTGTTTTTATTTTTATTATTTCTATTTACTAATATTTGTTGATTTTGGTTATTTTGGATTTTATAATTTAACTATATTTGGTTCATAATAAATTTATTATTTTTATAGTTATAATTCATAACTATATATTTGTTTTTTGAAAACCCATTTTTTGTTGTTTTTTTTCATGTTTGCAAGACTGTTTTTGTTTTTTTTTTTTTTATATATACATAAAGGGTGATTTTTTTGAGGTTATGATTTTCATGCATTAGTATTTGACAGATCACGTGGGATTTCAGACATGGTGTCAAAGAGAAAGATGCTCAGTATGCTTTGACATTTCATCATGAATAGACTTACTAACGAGCAACGCTTGCAAATCATTGAATTTTATTACCAAAATCAGTGTTCGGTTCGAAATGTGTTTTATCGACAAATTTTGTTCAGCGATGAGGCTCATTTCTGGTTGAATGGCTACGTAAATAAGCAAAATTGCCGCATTTGGAGTGAAGAGCAACCA
Organism: Pherbina coryleti; assembly: GCA_943735915.1. NCBI lineage: Eukaryota > Metazoa > Arthropoda > Insecta > Diptera > Sciomyzidae > Pherbina > Pherbina coryleti. The sequence goes on along the minus strand of OX030952.1, from coordinate 79,993,016 downwards.
GAAGCCGTTCAAGAACTGGCCATGCATCCCGAAAAATGCACTGTTTGGTGTGGTTTGTACGCTGGTGGAATCATTGGACCGTATTTTTTCAAAGATGCTGTTGGACGCAACGTTACGGTGAATGGTGATCGCTATCGTTCGATGCTAACAAACTTTTTGTTGCCAAAAATGGAAGAACTGAACTTGGTTGACATGTGATTTCAACAAGATGGCGCTACATGCCACACATCTCGCGATTCTATGGCCATTTTGAGGGAAAACTTCGGAGAACAATTAATCTCAAGAAATGGACCGGCAAGTTGGCCACCAAGATCATGCGATTTGACGCCTTTAGACTATTTTTTGTGGGGCTACGTCAAGTCTAAAGTCTACAGAAATAAGCCAGCAACTATTCCAGCTTTGGAAGACAACATTTCCGAAGAAATTCGGGCTATTCCGGCCGAAATGCTCGAAAAAGTTGCCCAAAATTGGACTTTCCGAATGGACCACCTAAGACGCAGCCGCGGTCAACATTTAAATGAAATTATCTTCAAAAAGTAAATGTCATGGACCAATCTAACGTTTCAAATAAAGAACCGATGAGATTTTGCAAATTTTATGCGTTTTTTTTAAAAAAAAAGTTATCAGGCACTTAAAAAATCACTCTTTATATATATTTCTTGTTCACTTTGTGTTTTTCTTCAATTTCGCTTCTATGTTGTTGTTGTTGCGCACTAACTTTTCTTGATGTTTTGTTTTGGTTACTTTTGTCTAATCTCACTTATTAAATAGTTGGTTTCCCCTTTATGTTGTTCAGCTATTACTGATGCTGTGTTCTTAGTTTATAGCTTTTTTATTCTTTGCTCTTCTTTGTTTTTGTTTTTTGGTAATTGTCTAATTTTCACATGTATTTAGTTTTTGTGTTTTTTCTCGTTTTATTTGACTGTTTAGTTTTAAAACCGGTTTTTTGTTGTTTTTTTTGTTATGTTTACTTTTAAAAGTATTTTGTTTTGGTTAATCTTGTTCGCTTTGTGTATTCTCCAGGGTGCGAAGAACGTTTGAAATATAATTGTTTTCATTTATCGTTCTCTTCACATAAAATTGTGCTCGCATATTCTTACGAACGAATGAAGAACGCTCTGCTTGCGTCGTTATAATTATCACTGATAAATTTGTCAGTTTCGTCTTTTTTTCGGACAAATTTTTCACACAACAACAAAAAACAACGAACGTTCGTTTGCTATCGTTCATTTGTAATGAGCGTTTGAAGAAAAAATTCAGGAACGTTCGTTTGTACCAGTGTCGGCAAATGAAATTACCACCAAAATTATCTTTTTCTCACACTTAATTCTCAAAAATTACCACACTCGCAAAATTACCTCAAATTACAAAATACCACAATACCTTAAATTACCACAAAATCACTCAAATTTTTTTCTGAAGTATTTTTAGGTATTGTGGTATTTTGTGGTAATTTGAGGTATTTTGTGGTAATTTGAGGTATTTTGTGGTATTTTGATGTATTTTTTTCCCACGCGAGAGATTTTTACCACAAAATACCATGGGAATTACCACATCCCACAATAGTTGAAAAATACCATAAGTACTATTTATCGTGCTTTTCTGGCAACATAGCCCGATCTGCCACAATTTTTTTTTTCAATAATGCAAAAATAAAAATGTGTACACGAAAAGTCAACACAAAACGACGACGCATGCACAACAGCGAAAAAATTATTTTTTCTTCAAACGCTCATTATAAAGAACGATAGCAAACGAACGTTTGTTGCTTTTTGTTGTTGTGTGAAAAATTCGTCCGAAAAAATTCGAAGCTGACAAATTTATCAGTGATAAATATAACGACGCAAGCAGAGAGTTCTTCTATCGAGTGCGAACGTTCATCTATTTTGAAATTTTTCGTTTGAAATTTTACTCACAAACCAAAAAACGAGCGAGAAGATCGTATTTTAATCATTTGCGAACGAATTTTTCCGCACCCTGGTATTCTCCAATTTTGCGTTTAGATGCTGTTGTTGTTGTGCACTTGCTCTTCTTGATGTTTTGTTTTGGGAGTAAAAGTAAAAGTAAAAGTAAAAGTAAAAGTAAAAGTAAAAGTAAAAGTAAAAGTAAAAGTAAAAGTAAAAGTAAAAGTAAAAGTAAAAGTAAAAGTAAAAGTAAAAGTAAAAGTAAAAGTAAAAGTAAAAGTAAAAGTAAAAGTAAAAGTAAAAGTAAAAGTAAAAGTAAAAGTAAAAGTAAAAGTAAAAGTAAAAGTAAAAGTAAAAGTAAAAGTAAAAGTAAAAGTAAAAGTAAAAGTAAAAGTAAAAGTAAAAGTAAAAGTAAAAGTAAAAGTAAAAGTAAAAGTAAAAGTAAAAGTAAAAGTAAAAGTAAAAGTAAAAGTAAAAGTAAAAGTAAAAGTAAAAGTAAAAGTAAAAGTAAAAGTAAAAGTAAAAGTAAAAGTAAAAGTAAAAGTAAAAGTAAAAGTAAAAGTAAAAGTAAAAGTAAAAGTAAAAGTAAAAGTAAAAGTAAAAGTAAAAGTAAAAGTAAAAGTAAAAGTAAAAGTAAAAGTAAAAGTAAAAGTAAAAGTAAAAGTAAAAGTAAAAGTAAAAGTAAAAGTAAAAGTAAAAGTAAAAGTAAAAGTAAAAGTAAAAGTAAAAGTAAAAGTAAAAGTAAAAGTAAAAGTAAAAGTAAAAGTAAAAGTAAAAGTAAAAGTAAAAGTAAAAGTAAAAGTAAAAGTAAAAGTAAAAGTAAAAGTAAAAGTAAAAGTAAAAGTAAAAGTAAAAGTAAAAGTAAAAGTAAAAGTAAAAGTAAAAGTAAAAGTAAAAGTAAAAGTAAAAGTAAAAGTAAAATCAAAAGAATTGCCACAAACAAAAACAAGAGTAAAAGCAAAAGCAACAGCAAAGTGGAAAGCAAAATAAAAATTAAAAACAATAGCAAAAGCAACAGTTAAACCAAAAGCACAAACAAAAGTAAAAGCACAAAAAAGCAAAAGCAAAATCAAAAGTAAATACAAAAGCAAAAGCAAAAGTAAATGCAAAAGCACAAGAAAAAGCAACATTAAAATCAAAGGTTAGGTTGACGCGGTTATCTCTTATGAAACACATTTAGACCAATTAGGCCCGTTGTGGTACCAGGGAAGTAAAAAGCAAAATCAAAAGTAAGAGCACAAATAAAAGTAAAATAAAAAATTAAAATAAAAACAAAAGCATTAGCAAAAGCAAAAGCAAAATTAAAATTAAAAACAAAATATCGAGGAACAGCAACAGCAAAATCAAAAGCAAAATCAGAAGTAAAAACAAACTCACAAGCAAAGCAGCAGTAAGAGCAAAAGCAAAATCAAAAGTAAAAGCAAAAGCACAAGGAAATTCAAAAGCAAAAGCAAAAGTAAAATAAAAACAAAATCAAAAGCAAAAGCTAAAACAAAAGCAAAAGCAAAATCAGAAGTAAAAACAAATGCACAAGCAAAGCAATAGTAAGAGCAAAAGCAAATTCAAAAGTAAAAGCAAAATCACAAGAAAAAGCAACAGTAGGTTAGGTTAGGTAAGGCTAAGAGGGAAGGGCAACCTGACGTTGCCTACACGGGGGCCTATTGGTCCATTGTGGTTCCCTATGTCTGTGGACCTACTGTGGCAAAACCAAATAGAATCTTAGGCACTGGAGCAAGGTTGGTTGAACCAACCGGTGCTTCGTATAGATCTGAAAAGATCCATCAGTGGTACGTCCACGAGCTCTTGCAGTTCTCCGTACACTCTGCTTCCCATGTGGCGAAGTCAGCGTTGTTGGAGATTGGGACACTTGCAAAGTATATGCTTGATGGTTTCTGTTTCCTCGACATCTCCACAGCTTCTGCAGAAGTCTGGGTGCGGGATTCCTAGTCGCGAGGCCATTGTGCCTATACAACAATGCCCCGTGAGTACCCCTATTAAGATGCGAGTTTCATTTTTACTCATTGAAAGTAGGGATTGGGTACTTTTCTCTAGAGACATTCGTCTCTATTTGACCAAGAGTTATTTGTGTTATTTCTGGCTTTATCATTTATTTTCTTCTTGAATTCTTCGATTGGAGCCATGATCGACCCAATCACAGAACTTTTTTCCAGTTCAGAGCCCTCTCTAGCCAATCTGTCTGCTATTTGGCTTCCCTCTATCTCACGATGACTGGGGACCCAGCAGATATTGATCTTGTGGGGAGGACTGATTTTGATGAGAGCTTGCCGGCAGCTCAGTACAGATTTCGATTTAGTTGGTTCGCTGCGGAGTGCTTTAATCGCAGCCTGGCTGTCCACAAAGATTGTAATGCTTGATGGATTGATGTTCCTTGATTGGATTGTCGTAGCTGCTTTCTCGATCGCAAAAATTTCTGCTTGAAAGACTCTACAGTAATCTGGAAGTCTGTATGACAGGGATATTTGTAGTGTATTACAGTAGGCTCCGGCTCCCGTGCCATTCTCCATTTTGGATCCATCAGTGAAGATCTGGATATCGTGTTCACTAAAAGGGTGGTTCGAATCCCATTCTTCTCTTTTTGGAAAGGAGAATGACATGTTCTGCCGAAAGTCTATTTCCGGGGTGATGTAATCGGAGGTGGTGGCGAGATCCTCAGGACTGTACTTTGTGAGTATAGAGGCGTGTCCATGCGTCCAGTGCCTCCAAAGTTTAGCTTCCTTAAGTCGAAACGCCGCTTTGGTTGCAGTGGTTTTCATGAACTCGTCCAGGTTCAATATGACCTCCAGGCCTGCCTGAGGCGTTGATCGTTATGCTCCTGTTATTCCTAGACAGGCCAATCTCTGTACTCTGGAGAGAGAGTTGAGGTAGCTTGTCTTCTCAGTGGCTTTCCACCATACAATCGAGCCATAGGTTAGTATGGGCCTGACGATAGCCATGTACGTCCAATGGATGACACCTATTTGTTGCCGAAGGTTTTCTTGCAAGGGTAAAAGACACTGGTTGATTTCTTTATTCTTTCTTCAGTGTTGTTTTTCCAAGTGAGCTTTGAGTTAAGGATTACTCCGAGATATTTTGCTTTATTGGATAGCTGCAGGGTTTTGCCCATTTATTTTTGGGTCTGCTTTTCAGCATTTCAACAATCCACTTGGTTATCTTTTCTTCCACTTGTATATTTTCAAGAGCTGCCCTTATTGATTCTGTGCTTACGTTTTGAAAGCCCCTTCGATATCAAGAAAGGCAGCTAGGGTGTAATCTTTGAAGTGGAGGTTTCTCTCAATTACCGAGAAAAGCAACAGTAAAAGCAAAAGCAAAATCACAATAAAATTCAAAAGCAAAAGCAAAAGCAAAAGTAAAATACAAAGCAAAATCAAAGGCAAAATCAAAACCAAATGCAAACGCAGATGTAAAAGCAAATGCAAAATTAAACGCAAAATAAAAAAAAGATACAGAAGTTTTGACTATGTCGTAACACAAGACGTAGAATTATTCAAGTCGCTTTTGATAACATCTTTTTTAAAAAAATATTAAGCAGAATATTTATTCCATACACCTGAGCATATGACCTTTAAAAGAGTGCCGGAGAGGGTTAATATGTATGACCGACCCCCATTACTTTTTCAAAAGGAACATTTTTGCCTTCGACACCTATTCTCTCCGACCACTCCTTAGGGGGACTCCCATACAAATTTTATGGTTTTGTATACTTATTCCATACACCTGAGCATATGACCTTTACAAGAGTGCTGGAAGGGGTTAATATGTATCACCAATCCCCATTACTTTTGCAAAAGGAACATTTTTGCCCTTGACACCTATTCCCTCTGACCACTCCTTAGGGGGGCTCCCATACAAATTTTATGGTTTTTGTATATTTATTCCATACACCTTAGCATATGACCTTTCAGAGAGTGCCGGAGAGGGTTAATATGTATGACCGACCCCAATTTTTTTGCAAAAGGAACATTTTTGCTTTTGACACCTATTCTCTCCGACCACTCCTTAGGGGGGCTCCCATACAAATTTTATGGTTTTGTATATTTATTCCATACACCTGAGCATATGACCTTTCAGAGAGTGCCGGAGAGGATTAATATGTATGACTGACCCCCATTACTTTTGCAAAAGGAACATTTTTGCCTTTGACACCTATTCCCTCCAACCACTCCTTAGGGGGGCTCCCATATAAATTTTATGGTTTTGTATATTTATTCCATACACCTGAGCTTATGACTTTTAAAAGAGTACCGCAAAGGGTTAACATGTATCACCGACCCCCATTATTTTTGCAAAAGGAACATATTTGCCTTTGACACCTATTCCATCCGACCACTCCTTAGGGGGGCTCCCATACAAATTTTTTGGTTTTTGTTTATTTATTTCATACACCTGAGCATATGACCTTTAAGAGAGTGCCGCAGAGGGTTAATATGTATCACCGACCCCCATTACTTTTGCAAAGGGAACATTTTTGTCTTGGACACATATTCCGTCCGACCACTCCTTAGGGGGGCTCCCATACAAATTTTATGGTTTTGTCGATTAAACCGGAAACTGTCGATAAATAGGTAGCAAACTTAAGCAAACAAAAACATTAAATGTTGGCTTTATATTTTATGTAATTGTGTAAAATTTATATAAGTTAGAGAGTTCAAACATGAATGTTTCTCCCAGTGAGGATCAAGCAGACCAACAAGTGCTAACATCAACATTGTACGATCAGTACTTTAGGCACACCAAAGGCTCAAATTGTGACCTAATTACCGACACCTGATCACTATCAACCACCCTACTTACCTCCGAGAATGACGTACTCTACGTCAAAAAAAAAAACCGAAAAGTTATCCTCTTGTTTTAAGATGGTTAAGAAGATTTTCTTCTTGGAATTTCATCGTTTCTGGCTTCCATCATTCCCCTCAACCTAAAAACTGTTTAAAATGACAAACTTTTTCATTTAAGTAGGTCTATTTTTCTCTGTTTAGGGGAATGAATGAGCACAAGGATAAAGAAACGATGTCACGTCAAGACCTTAGGGTGTATCCATGATACTGCCATCTTTTTGTAATTAATTTTGAAAGCAACAATGCCGAAATGTAGTAGGCTTGGGTAGTTCATGAACGAACTATTTCAATTGAACGATTCCCACTCATGAACTATGTGAACTAGTTCAGTGTTTCTCGTTCTTTTAGTTCATTTTAGTCAAAGAAATAAAATATAAGGAAATGGTGTTGGCCACACACACAGTGTACGTGAACTGTGGTATGCTTTCTAAATTGA